>BGPR01000690.1:366099-381045 GCA_013235015.1 Araneus ventricosus
TTTTTTTTTTTTTTTTTTCTTCATCTTAGTACGTCCTACAAGATGACCTTAAGTTTTCAACTAATTTTTTTCAACATATTTATGCAAAATATATATATATATATATTTTCTTTGCAAAATATACCACAGAGGTTTTGTTTTCTGCAAAAAGGTGGTACTTAATACTGTGAGTGGCACTGAATGTTGGAATTGTCATCCTTGTAGAGCTTGCTGATATAATGTTGATTCGTCAGTAGAAGATGAATCATCTAGTTTCCATTTTCTTTTGAAAACAGAATATAGGAAGGTTTCTTTTCTTTGTGTAAAAGCAGAATTTTCGGAAGATAAAGCAAATTTTTGCCGGGGGGACGGAAATCCGGGGGGGGGGCCGGAATTTTGAGAGGAAAAAAAGACAAAAATGTGGAATTTTTCCAAAATAACAAAAAAGCGGAAATCGGACAAAAAGTGGAAGAATCTCATCCTTGTAATTAATAATATTAATTAGCAAAAAATATAGAAAAGAATGGCTAATGATATGATATGAATCTCCCATCATCCATTGAAGATCTCAGCAACAAATTGATGCTATTATGGCCAAAAATCTGTGTCCAGACATTGCTCATAGAACCAATGCCAAGACAAATGTGAGCTGTGATTTGTGCCAAAGGTGGTCTGGGAAAATATTAGAATCTGCAACTTTTTTTTTTTTTTTTTACCAGGCAGTGTATGATTTTATTCCATCATATAAAAAGTCATAAATCATTCTGGAAGTCTGAAATAACAGTCTTAGCTTTTTTATTTCAATCAAATTTGCTGTATATTTCTCAAGGCAAGCAACAGTTTAAATAATTTATTAATGAAGAGATCTGAGTAATTGCTTATTCGATGTAAAACAGGATAAATCGGAAGCAGATTTTTTCAATATCATATTTTATTTTATATAACTGCATTTACAAAAAAAAAATCAAAGCTTAAGTTACAGTAACATAATACCAAAAATGTCAAGGACTTTTTTTTACAAAAGAGTGCCAAATACTCGGAATCCTGAATCAAAGATAAGTGAATTTTTGGAGCATTGATTTACAAAAATTTCATTTTGTATTAAAAATATATAACATAAAAAAAAAAACTGAAGTCCGAATAGAATTGCAATTTAGAGATTTTTAGAAATACGGAATAATATAGACTTTAAGATCTTACCCTTGGGTATAGTCTGTAGAATATTATCCATCTGAATACCAACAGGCTGATTATTCCTTCTTAAAGTTTCTAGAATGCAATTTCTGTCACCATTTATCAATTTATCTTTGTAGAAAAGCACATTACTTAAATGAATTTGACGTAACGTAGAAGAAAATGTTTCACTGAGCATAAATGCAGAATCTGAATTTCTGGGCTGAGTTTTATTCTATAAATAGAAAAAAAGTTAAATCAGATTTTGAAACAAGATATATGCAATATTACTTTGCAACAGAAGAAAATGGTCAAAATCTGAAACTTAACAGGTTTAAATTCCAAGATTGAAAAATATATTATAAATAAACTTAAATTGTTAATTTTCCAATAACCAGAGTTTTGTCCATGAAGTTTATGAAATCTGAAATGTTAATTTTATACTAACATTGAAACCTACTTTGTCACAGGATCTCCTTTTGAACTTCCTATTAACTTTGTGTCTTCTATAATGATTATAAATACAGTAGCGGAAACACACCTATAACAATTTTTTTGACGTATAAACAAAATTGCATCACGACCCTTCAATATAATCGCCAGTAAAATCCTGTACCTGCTGCAAAATGTGAGAGAGCTATAAGAAGGCATCTGTTGATCATAGCAACAGAGCACCCTAATATTCCCATTCTGAATGCATCATTACAAAATGAAATGCCTCCAAGGCATTCCTTCAACTTAGAAAATAGGTAAAAGTTGTGAAGTTTCATTCAACTGGGTTCTTGTTGGCATTTCTATGGATATTACAAACACGGGCATTTGCCTGATGCTTTAATTCAGGTCTCATCAATGGTGACAATAATAAGCAGAAATGCATCCCCTTCATTGCAGTATCTGTTTAGGAGAGAAGCCAGTGCATTTTGGAGCTTAGGAAAGTTGATGTGGAACCCAGTGTGATGCAATTTCCCTCGAATTAAGAATGTTGTTCAATATGTGGCACATAGTTTAATGACTGTGATTAACTTCTAAGCATAATTTTCAGGCAAATCCATCAATGTTCTGCAGAAAGGAGACATCTCATGATCTGTCTGGTGACCAGGAATACATGGACAGCTCTATGCATGGTTCATTCACATTTTTATTCTGGTAAGCACAAATACTTCTACCTATCTTGCAACTATTCTATATGGTAAAGCATTATCTCTATGGGTTTCACTTAATCTACGATAACATTCCCGTGCTTTCTTACCATGAGACACTTTGATTTTAATATACGACCCCTGAACACCTTTTGTAAACATGCTTCAGACCAGTGCAAACAATATTCTGCACTTCTTGTTCAACAAAACTCTTCCACTGAATTGAGAGTTTTATAGCTTCTACATGGCACTTATATCCTGTTTGGGAATATGCAGTTTGCTCCACATTGCCACTACTTTATCTACAATTTTCATAGATATTTGTATATAAAAACATTTATTTTAAGCTTTTTCATTAATATCTCACTAAAATAACCCAGACAGCCAATAATTACACCATATTAAAACTAAGATTGTAAACTTCCGATTAATTTTGCTTGGTTTTCAAAGTAAGTTTAATAAATTGTATGGGTTCCTTACAAACATTTTATATTTGCAATTTTATGTAAGCATTCTGAAATTTTAATACCAGATAATCTTATTTATCAATTCTCAAAAATTGTTAGCACAGAAACCAGCATCTTTTTACTGTCTTTTAAATCAAGAAAGATGCAAGAATGAAAACTAGGATTTAAAAAAAAATTATATAGAGGAATGCCACTTCACTCAAGTAGAAAATAAAATATAACAGGTTCCTTGATTCATTTAAAAGTGCATAGTAACAGAGAGACAGCTGTGTAGAAGCCTGCTTTGAAATTTCTCTACAAAAAAAACATTTAGATTCAGTTAAACCAGCATTCTAACTACCTGAATGAAACCAACCATGCTTTAATCAGTTTTGTACAGATTTTAAGGGTGAATAAAATCATACCACAACAATGAACTGTTTGAAAGATCGAGATTAATGCCACAGATGTCTGATGAAAATTGTACTTTTTAAAGCATACTATAATATCTTCTCCCAGTGATGACATACGAAGGTAAGTCAGTATGTAGGTTACAAACTGATACAAGAGTTCGGAAATCAGTGGTAAATTGCTTCCAAATATGTCAATAGATCACAGCTCAATCCAACTGCTCATTTCAAATTTATGAGATAAGAGTTATACACATGTGCAGCTGCATGTGAAAATGGAGATTGTACTAAAAAAGTGTACGATAGAAAATAAATGCTGACAGTGTTTGGGGAGAGTTCTAAAAGAGTTTTGCTCATTCATTTCCCTGAAACAGGGTAAAACTGTAATTGTTACCTCCTACTATAACATTTTGTCAAAGCTTCAGAATGCAATTTGAAGAAAATGCCCAGGCCTATTGACTTGAGGAATCTTGTTCCATTACAACAATTCATTGCCAGGCCTTATACAACTCAATTACCCCAGTAGAAAATTGAAGAGCTTTGGTGGCAACTACTTAAACATCCACCTAACACCCCAGACTTAGCTCCAAGCAATTATCATTCGTCCGATTAAATTGCACCTGGACGTCAAGCATTTCATGACTGGTGCAGACACTAAATGTGAGGTACATAAATGACTGAGACAGCTGTCCAAAGACTTTTATTTAGCAGGTATTAGAAGACTCATAAAAAGATGAGATAAATGTATTGAAGTAAATAACATTTTTTAAAGTAAATATCTTCATTTCCCTACTTTTTATTGGCTTTCACAACCTACTTACTGACTTACCCTCATATATTTATAGTTGTTAATCAAAAAATTTAGAAATAGAAATTCAAGTTTAAAATTTCAGTAATAGAAAGATAGACCAAAATATAAGAAACATATCCAAAAATAAAAACCATACCACAGCTCCACTCTGCTTGAATTCAGAAAACATATAGAATAAATATTTCTTTTGTAATTCTTGAATTTAGTGAATTTGTTGACAAAATTATTACCTGTTTTGCAAGTTTCCAAATATATATTTTTATCAAAAGAATATTCAAGGAGAGGGTGCATTTTACACAATAAAAGCCATTCCTAATAGGTTTTAAATATTGAGAATACTTTTGCAAGGAAAACTCAATGAATAAAGATAAAAAGATCTTGTCAAATAATGAAATGCCATAAGTATAACATGTATAGGAAATTTCAAGCTTTAATATGAGCAAAAAAGTACACTTAAAAGTTTTAACCTTACATCTGCTATTAGTAAAACTGCTAAAATCCTGCATATGTTGGCATAAAGAGGATAAGGAGCAATATGTTCGACCAGTGATCGGATTAATTTTAATTTCTCTATGCATTCTGTCAATCTATCAACTGTAAGAAAAAATATATACACATTAGAAAAAACAAGTACCTTAATAAAACAACACAAAAATAAGAATGCAATATGAAAAAGTGCAAGTTTGAGAACAGTTTAAATTTTCAATTTCGCCTTATTATTATAAATTCAGTAATAAAACTGAAAATATTTATTCTCCTTTAGAAGCAATTAAGTCAAAAAAAAAAAAAATTATTCCCTCTGTCCGAAAACCTTGCACACATTTTGAAATAACCTTTGTCAGAATTTATGTTTTACATTTAACAATTATAATATTAGTTAAGTAGAGTAAGTTTACCAGGGTTCCCACTCTACTTTTTAAATTAAAAATAAGCACCTTCTAAGACTGTATAAGGACTTAAATAAAATAATATCAAAGCCGTATTTCACAATTCAATGCATGACTTTGAACCAAGTAAGATGCTTTTATGGTTTAGTTCAACTCATAAGAACAATAATATGTAAAAAATTCAATATTTAAATCTATTTTTTTAAATTATACAAAAAATAATGCCATATAAAAAATTTTCAAAATAAGCTCAGTCCCATTTTAAAAATATCAGCAGTTGAAATATGGGCATGTAACATGTACAGATATTAACAAACTATAAAATAGGCACAGCAGGGGGGAAAAAATTAAACTTACCACTATCTTCAAATCTCAAAAAGTTGCTCATATATATATAGCAAAAAATCTTGACTTATAAACATATTACATTCTAACAAATTCACATTTTAAACCAATAAATTATAACGAATTTTCATTTCTATTTAAAATGTTCCAAGATTTTCTTTTTAGCTTTTAATGTTTAGAGCTTAGGCAGGCTTTAAACTTAAGAATACTGTAAAGCACAAAGTCACATACACACACACATAAAAAAAAGTATCAATATTTACACAAAATCTAACTTTTTCACGGGAATATTTTCGGTCCTATTAAAAAAAAAATCCCTTTTCGGCAAGCTTGAAGGCAAAGGTAGATTCCTTTACGCTAATGTTACAAAAATAATGAAATATTACATATTGATCAATACAGAGATAGTCAATGACTTTATTGTTTCCACAAATTGCAATATTTACGCTGCGATTCTGTTTTCATGACATTTAACTTTTTACTATATCAAGGTTTTATCATTCCATTTTTCATTCCAAAAGGTTATGCTAGATTTATCGGTCAGTAAATTGGTCAAATTTTTTTTATATTCCAACATATAATCATTCAACACGTAGGAATCATAAAGAAATAAACATCCCAGCAGTGCAAATATCCCCTAGATAGCATTAAGCCAGCCTATCTGAAACAGTAGCAAGAAATTGACACTTGACACGAATGAAGAACAACTCTAGAGTAGTTTATTTAATCTAGGTTACCATATAATTGTGCAAACATTACTTAGCCATGTGGCAAAATCACATGACATGAAACATTTAAACATTATTAGAATGAGCTCATTTACAGAACCCCCTGGTTACAGAGATAGTCACTAAATTCTTAACACATAAGAAAATAAAAATTATTAAACATTGTGAGTTCCAAATTTAACATGTGTGTTTAAAGCATAGGATATCAATGCAGCCATTTTGAACAGGAAATTTAAATCTCCATCAACAGTTGAAAGCAAATACTCAGGCAGAAAACCCCAAAACAATTTTAAAGTTAATGAGATATTTTTCAATATAAAAAAGCATAAAGGGAACTCTTATATATCTATCTTTTTTGGCTATTTTATATTAAATTTATTAAACAAATATGGTGCAGCCATATTTAGTTAAATATGAAATTAAATTAATCTGTCAAATTAACTAATTATCAAATTAACTGTTTGATGAATTAAAATTAACTATTTACTTAAATAAAATTAAATATTTAGTTAATTGTGACAATATCTTCACTAAAACCTTTTTTATAGCTCATAGTATATGCCAGTAATCTTAATCTTGTAATGATCTAATAATTATCTTAATTTAAATAAAAGTTATTGGTCTGTATGTATGCTCCACATCTCCTCCTAAACCAATGTACTGATTTCAACCAGACCTTGCACACTTTTTATTTAAGACAAGAGAAAGTTCACCTTAACTTTTCAAAGCCCAAAAGTCACTTACAATTTCTGTTAATTAAAAATTATACAAGCCTTCTTTCTACTATATCTTTGGAAATCATTACACCTTATTATATTTTAAATAAAATTTGCATTTCAGTGACAAAAATTTAATTTCCATTCAATGTTTCTCTCATTTTTATATTTTTTTTAAATTAATTTTATACTGAATTCGTAACAGTATTCTTTATTGTTGAAGAACAAAAATAATACGAATATATATAGTTGCCAGAATACATTCACAGAATTCTGGACTAATGCTAATAGAAAATTTTATAAGTAGACTATTAGCCATTTATATCTTGACCTAATAATGATTGATTTATTTTCATTCTTTAAATTAATGAATAATATAATAATATATTCATTGAAACCTTTCTTTCTTTTACTTTAGTAATTGTTGACGAAATTTAAAAATTGTTTGTTTCAATTGATATTCTCATTTTAAATAAAAACGTTTCAGATTAGAAAAGGAATTTGTGTATTATAATTTTTATATAATAGTAGTTTTTACATTAAAAATATTAGACATGAAAGCATTTTAATCTGGAGCAAAGCCAGGTATATCAGCTTGTTTACCGTACAAAAAGTGGAAGTGGCTGATGGCAACTCATAACTTCCAAATAATTCTTCCTGTCAAAAAACTTTCAGTATAAAAGTAGTTTGTTGTGATAAGGTGATAATTCCCCTAATTGAAATTTTTTTCCTATCTTTAGTCGTAACAGAGCTATGGAGAAATGATAAAATGGGGGAGGGAATTGAAAGTGGCATTTTAGCTCATAACTTCTAAAAAATTGTAGCTATCAAAAAAGTTTCAATGCAAAAGTTGCTTATTATAAAGAGGCAATAATTCGCTTTTTTTGGGTTTTCATTCTATCTTCAACCGTAAAGGAATTATGGAAAATGAAATTTTCAGTCCCCCACCATTTCCACCCCCTTTTAGCTGGTTAGCCCATCTACAAACTCGGTCGATATTTTCACCGAACTTACAACATATCCCTCGCCGGTTCAAATCTAATCAAAATTACTCTATTTATTGTGTTCACAAGATAACATGGGCAAAAGCATTATATATATATACGTGTCTACTAATAATAAGGAAAATAACATTTCGCCCTGTATTCTAATAAGGATTAGAGCTACAAGAATAAAAGCGGGTGGAAGAGACTGCAAATGATGAGAGCTTCCCAACAAGGGGTAACATGCATAGGTTAAAATGTACTTTAAGTTGGGGGAGAGGAAGGGAACGATGGGAAAATCACTTTTCAGCTCATAGCTTCTAAGCAATTATAGCTATCGAAAAACTTTAAACTAAAAAATTGTTCGTTATGATAAGGCAATAATTCGCCTAATTTGAATTTTCTTTCTATTTTCAATTGTAAAGGAATTATGGGAAAATGAAAATTTCCACCCCCCACCATTTCCCCCCCCCTTTGAGCTGAATAGCCCATCTACGAACTCGACCGAGATTTTCACTATCCTTACAACGTATGCCATGCTGATTATATTTCCTCAAAATTACTCCAATTATCATGTTCACAAGATAACATGGGAAAAAGCGTTATACATATATATATATATATAAATTTTTTTAACGAAGGGTGGTTTTGGGTTCTAGGGGTCATGATCGGTGAAGATCTGCAGAAATTTTCCGGAAGTCGTGTCATGAGAACCATTGCAATAGGTAGACTTCCTATAAGGAATCTACCTAATATCTGGGAATTATAAAAAAAAAAAAAAAGTAGAGGGTACAATTAAAATTTTAATGATTGGACCAATGCAACTCTGTAACAAATGAAATACATTAAAATGGCCTTACAAATATCAAAATCAACTTAAATCATTAAAATGCTTTAATTTTCAGAAATTAAGTAAATGAAGAATATTTTTAAAATCCTGTTGCAGTCATTTCTGTTTCTCAGTTGATTTATTTTTCTTTTTCAAAAATCTGACTGTCTAATTCCTTAATTTCAGATGTTTTTTTTCTTTAATATCTCTTCGCAGTGCATTTGCTTTTCTAAAAAGGGAAATATTTTTTAAAGATTCTGTCTTATTAGACAGATCTTCGTCTGAATTTTCCATTGCTGTGTTATCAGCTTGAAGGAAAGCTTTTTTAGATTTTAAATAGTTAACCTCATTGACTTTTCTTTTCCTGCTGTTTTCCAAATTTTTTTGGTTCTCAATTTTTCGTTGTTCTTCCAAATGACAGATATATTTCTGCCTCGAAGAATAGACAAACCTTCTCATCCCTTTTGTAACAATTGTAGATTGAATTACATTAGAATTATTCGCAATCTCAAAAATCAGCCTCTGAGCAATTTAAGAATCTTCTTTTAAGTTTTCGATCTCTAATGATTTATTTACACTGAACCTCATAATGAACATCATACATTTTTTTTTATAAAAATATATGAAGGTGAGTGAAATAATGATAATATATGATTATTTGCATCTTCTAGTTTAAGAAAATAAAAACATAATTTTAAAGAATATTTCAGACACTGAAATGGGTGCAAATGGATTGGAAATTTTCGAACACCATGCACTTTTTAAAAATAAATAGAACAGAAGCAAAATAATGATAAAATGATAGTTTACATCTTTTAGGATAAGAAAAAAATACAAGTTTAGTGAATACTTCTGACTATGAAATGGATTGGGAATTTCCAATGCTAGATTTCGAGACATTTAAAAATATCGGAAGTCGGAAGATTACCTCCGAAATCGGGAAAAATGCAAGCAAAATTGGAAGGATTGGCAGCTATTGCACTGTAAAGCTAAAAAATATAGAGGAAAAAAATAAATTTAAAGAATTGTCCGAAAATGATCTGCAGATTTTTAAAAAATTAAAAATCTGCGATGTACGTCTCCCGTCTTAGGTGATTTCTCGCATAGTGCCAATTTTTTCAGGATTGTTCGGGACCCATTTTCCGATTTTGCAATTATTTTGGAACTTTCATGACCTGTAGACACCCTGATTATTGAATGACTTATACTCCCAGCAATTAACAGTTATATCAAAATTAACATTTTGCTATTTTTTAAATAAATCAATATATTAGAAGCAAAATAATGATAGAATATGATAGTTTGTATCTTCTAGTTTAACGAAAAAATATAAGTTTAGAGAATACTTCATACCATGAAATGATGCAAATGGATTGGAAATTTCCGACACTAACTTTTGGGAAATTTGTCAAAAATCTGAAAACTTCCTAAATTGGCCAAATCATCACCAATTTTCACTCGTAAGCAGTTTTATCGCCGATCTGGCGATAAAAAAGAAATCAGATGATCGGGAAAATAAAATTTCGCCGTTCGAAAAAATAATTTTTTTAAAAAGAAAAATAAGCACTTTCTAAGGACTACTGATGAAAAATAAGTCTTTCTAAGGGCTTTTAGAAATGGCAGGTTCTAAGACCCGTGGGAACCCTGTTTACTGATGTTATTCATAAACATAATTTAAAATAATTTCATTTGAAATGAGATATGGCTTTATCTAAGGTTCAGATTAAGGTAATTCTCAAGAAGAATGTCCTGGATTTGTAGATAACCATTCCTCAGTATAAAATTTTGTCTTATCGTTAGAGGAATCTTATACAAATTTCAGTCGATTGCTTCAATTTATTATTCTGTGCTTCCAATACAACACTACTTTCATCAAATTCAATATTTGTTATTGTACTAACAAAAAAAAAATTTTTTTCTCTTGTTCAATATTTGACTTGATAAAACTCAAATGTTTGTTTAAAATCGCATATTATTTAACAGTTACAGCCAGACAGAAACAATGTTACTTTATAACAAAAATACTTATTTTATGCATTAATCTTTAATATTTTTAAAAATGTATAACATGTTTTCAGACAAAGGGAGTATATGATTTTATGCAGAAGAATACAATGAAAAAATATCTGAATTATAAATAAATATTAATATTTGAATATTAAATTATTATATTGCTGACTTCATTTCAGCCACAAAATTTAGAAAATAACTAATTTATTAATAAAAAGTAGAATATTGTTAAAAGAAATTAGCATTTAAATCATAAATAAGATTTTTTAATAAAAATTCAGAACCAAGAGGGAAAAGTATGGATTATCACTACTACACACACAAAACCCAATTCAGAAAGATAAATTATCGCAATTAGCTGGTAACATAATAATATCGTTAACTTGATGCATCATTCATCATTTAATAGACTCAATAGAAAACAATACAACTGGAAAATGACATATTCTGAATGAGATAAAATTACAGCACTGAATTTCATCAAGTCAGATAAGACACTGCAATATATTGAGTTCCTTTAGAATAAAGGATAGTGTACAGTGAAAATATTATACAGAACATTTCAAAAGCTATTCTAAATAGAAAATTATTCAATTTTAAACTAAAAATAGTCTGTTAAAATGCCTTGATTAAAATACCCCGCATCAACTATCATCACTTAAAAGTATTTCCCTACTAAAAATAATACAGGAGAACATAGTTAATTTGAAGCCATATTAAAAATTCAATTTATTCATCAATTTGACTTGAGAATAAATTGGTTCAAAAGAAGAAAGACCAGAGAAAAAATTCAAAATGCCGATAAAATCAAATAACAAGCGTCCAAGTTCTACTCCATTAAGAAATTATAATTTCCTATTCCTTCTTACAAGTCACCGTATTGCAATTTTTTGAATAGTTTAATTATATTCTGGAAAATCTATATTAGGGTTCCCACTGAATGAAAAAAATTCAAGGACTTTCAAAGACCGTTTTTAAAAATTCAAGGACCATAAAATTACATATTTTAGAACACAAAAATGCAAAGGAGAAATTTAAATCAAATATTTTCAACTTTAATGTTCAAATGCGTCATCACTTTCTTACTTATGACTTTTAGATGCTTAAGTGAAGAGTATCAAAGGAACATGTTTTGCACACCTTGCAGTAAGTAAACCAAAATCTACAGTGCAAAGCGAGTTTCGAGATCACAATTCAAACACCATTACTGTTAGGTATAGTGTACTACTACTAGATGCTAATTTTACACAAATTACTTCTAACCTTTACTTGGTAGCTCACTTCACAAACACATTAGCTGAAACAAAATTCATTAAAAAATTGTTAACCCCACAAGAACCTCTATTCTTATTTTTGACCATTGCTTGGGAATGAAGGGGGAAAAAAGCAAGAGACAGGTGCAAATCAACAAACGTTTTACATTTAAATAAATAAACTTCAAAATACTTTAAATTTACATTTTAAATTGCTCTGTTAAAGCCTCAATTTTTTCATTGATCATTTTTACTTCATTAGTCCTTTCTTTGGCTGTTTTCTTAAAACTATTGGATTCTGCAATAGATTGAAAATCTCTGCTTTTCTCACCCTTTTCAGTTAGTTTGTCTGCAGTGCAGAAACCAGTGCAATGCAGTTCAGTGTGATGTATGACTCACAATTATGATGACCCTTCAAAATTTTTGCCATATATTTATTTATCTACTAACTGAATAGCCAGTTCGTGTGAACAGAGCACAAAAATTTACCCGACTATTTGTCATAATGAAGAGTAAAAAAACTGTATAATCTGGCATCCCTTGCTCTTTTATGTTCAATTTTAGTAATCAAACCACTTACATTAATCCTCTATGAATGTTGAAAAAGAAAAAAAAAGAAAGTTTTATTAGTAAGAACTAAGGTAAATGCTCCAGTAATGGGCCAATTAAGGGTATTTCCTCAATTATCATCTAAACTTTTGAGAAGTTTCGCTAATCTGTATTTTTTTATGGTTGTTCAAACTTTTATCTAAAATAATAATCACCTGAAATATCAAAATAATTGTAATATAATTTTTTTTAAATTAAAAACTTAGATCACTCCTATGCACCAGAAGTGGGCATAGCAAACTTTTGATGTACCAGTAGTGGGCATACCAAAAGTAGGCCACCCAGATTTGTCAATTGTGCCAAAGAAAAAAGAATAAAATCATTACATATAGTAATAATAACAATATATTAACATTATATACTATAAAAAATGCAATAAAAATGGCTTGATATAGGTGAAATCTTTTATTTATAGATTCTAGTCACATGAGATTTACATTTTTTCTCTAACAGCCAATTTTTTATTAAAGGTATATGCTAATTATCGATCTTTCATTTTAAGTTCTGTTTGGGGCATTATGGATATTAAATCTTGATATTTTATGTTGAATAAATCTTTTTTTTTTCTTTTATCTTCTGTCTGCAGCCAGAAAAGAGCCCTTTTAAATGGTGATGGAATATTTTTCGATGGTCCAGCAATGCGATAGTTATTATTGTCTGCCTCGTTACAGAGCCCAACTAATTCTTGAATATCAGTCTTTTCCTCAATAGTACTATAAAATATTTATTATTTAAGTAATTGGTCAGAATGTTCCATTAGTGTATCAGAGTGGGCCATGTGGCCCACTACTGGTTCTGATAAAAATAAAGCAAATCTAATTAAATAAAAAGACTTTACAAGATATAACCTTCTTATTAAACATCGCAAAACAGTCTATTTGAGAGAAAGCATGTGCTCCAGTACTGGACCTCCCTAGGACCACTACTGGAGCATTTAGTAAACAATGATCCAAAAGTGGGCCACCCTTCACTATCCATAAATTATCAATATTATTTAATTTAAAGATAGTTTATAATACATTCATTATATAATCAAATAATATCAATAACAATTCATTTTAAAAACAAATAGAAGGTATGCTAAAAAATAGTTGAATGAAGAGTTACCTCTTAAGGAAATCACTAAGTTTAAGCTAAAAATGCTTCTATCAGAGACCAACTTCAGCAACAAACTTTCTAGCTTCTAACTAAACAGGAAATAAAGGCTGTGACTTTGGTGTTTAGTTGATAAGGGTTTCAGCCTACCAGAGGCAGATCTCTTATTTTATTGGAATGTTAGAATTTCTTGTTTTTCAACTTAAAAATTTAAGTGACCCACTACTGATACGTGGCCCATTACTGGAGCACTTACCTTAATATAAGTAAAAATTGATTACTACATGTGCCCATAGGATTTTTTTTCAAACAGGAACAAAAACTTTTTGAAAATAACTGACACTCAAGAAATCTGTAGCCTAATAAATTAATTTTTAAACTTATTAGTTATCTTAATTAAATTATTACTCATTACTTAATATATTTTTCACACTTTCATAATTTTTCTGTTTGGAAAACATGTTGCAGAATTTTCAAAGGGGAAGGCCTCCCTTTTCCTGTGTGACTCATACTTGTAGACCTCATAGAAACAACTCAAAATGACAGAAAAAGACCGAAAGTTTGTTGAAAATGTGCAAGAGTCACTCAAAAAAGTTTGGATGTCGATCTTCGGCAATATGGAACCAGCCCCTTCCATTTTAGAATCCATTTCTTCAAACGGGCCTCTATGAAACCCACGAAGATAAAAAAAACACCATTACCATTGGTCCTTAAAATAAGGTTAAACCTTCTTAAAAATAAGGCCAAAAAAGGCTAAATTTGACACACAAATTAAAGACCTCATTGGTTATATAAAAAAGGGCTATCCTTCATGAAAACAAATCCCACTTGATCGGGATATGTGCAATGCTCTATTATTAAAATAAAATTTAAGTGAAAAAATTTAAAACATCCTTGTTCCATTCAATAGCTATTTCGTTTGACAGATCAAACTATATATAATTTGAAAAGTGTAATATCAAAAAATTTATTTAAAAATATTTAATACAGTAAAAGCTTAACTAACCGGCATGCTCGGGAAACTCCGATTTCGGATACCTGAAAAATCGGATAGTTGAGTGTAGGAAAAATAGGGGGGGGGGGGGATTGTAGTCTTTTTTTATTAGATTTTTCTGCCAAATAATTTGTTTTGTCATTTTGAAATGTGCATTAAATATAATTTTAAGAATACTTCTATCTTCCATAACATTGTATTTACATAATATATATGAAGATTTAATTTAACATTGATGATTTAAAAAATATGATCTGTGTAGATTTTTTATCATAAATATAGATTGTAAAAATATAAACATATAAAAATAGCGATGAGACTGAAAAATATTCTACTCAGCAAGCATAATAAAACTCTTTTAAGTGATCATAACAAATCCCAGATTGAATATCAAAACTAATTATCTTTTGAAGATGCATAAAGTTATTAGCTATCGCAGCTTCCAATTCTCCTGCACTTGATATTACGTCGGAATCAGCATCTGCTGGTATTTGGAGGTAAATAAATAGAGGAAAGAAAGAGACGGCAATACGTAACTT
>BGPR01000690.1:385366-445176 GCA_013235015.1 Araneus ventricosus
CCAAACTAGAGAAAAGAATAGTGACTGACAGCGTTCCCATAGCAACACTCTTTTTCCGGTGGTGGAATTCTCAAGACAGTACATTTCAAATTTTTCACAGACTTTTCAAGGACCCTACAAAAAAAATCAAGCACAGCAAATAAAATTCAAGGAGTTTTCAAGGACCATGGGAACCCTCTATATAATACAATACAATATGAAAATTCTTGAAATTCAATACAATCCAAAATAAAAATAACCTTTCCTTTCGCAAGGAAATACAGAGCTAAAAATAAATATTTTTAAAAAGATGATACATTTATTTAATATATATATTAAAAGATATTGAAATATTTAAACAATACTGAGAACTGTCAAGTATAATTGGTCAGCAAAAAAGGATTACCATTATATGTTAATATTTGTGAGAAACATAAAAATGTAATACCAGAAATATTTAAGCTCTTCTGCAATGAAATATCCATAGAATTCAAATTCTTACAGAGTTCGTCTACAATGGGATGAGAATATTCCAAAGATAATTCACCGGTAGAAAAATTACTATCTTCCTTAGAAATTACTTCTGGGCAATCTGAGTAAAAGACATCATCATTTTTCGGAGAATCATCATACTTGAGTCTATTTTTAGATGAACATCTGTTAGATTCTACTGAAATTCTTTCTGTTGAAGAAGTACCAGATATCAAATCACAACATTCAGATGAATTATTTGCAACACACTCTGTATTTTTTAAATTACTCTTAGCTGTTTTATTTCGTTTGGAAGTTTTTGTTGAATTAGGTATTTGCAAGCGACTAGAATCAGAAATTATGCTTCTGTTTTTCAGTCTGTTTTGACGTAGATTTCTTGATTTAACTTCACAAGCCAGATTTTTTTTGTTTTCCTTGGATGCTTCTGGTGAAAAAAGTGTATGGCATTTCCATATGTCACATGATGCTTCAATACTTTTCTCCGTATTTTTAGGTTTAAGATAGCTAGAACTTGATTTTTCTGGTTTTTTTCTAACACGAGTATTTTTTAATGTCACTTTTAGTGGACTGGGGGTTTTAAGACCTGAGGAGAAGTCATCATCACTACTGCTAAACAACAGGGACTTCATTGAATTGGATTTCATAATCTCCATATCTTTTTTTAGGTGTCTTGGTAAAATGTCTTTTTTAGAAGGAGCGTGACACAACTTTCTGTTAGTCAGACATGGAGTGACTGAAATTTGTGGACACTTAGTAGGTGTGTTCATATTCATGGCAGATTTTTCTGATTTTATCATTTGCCTGGAGAAAACACACTTATTTTTCACAGATGGACAAATTTTGTATTCCAAACAATCATTTGATGCAATGTTCAAATCATTTTTTAAAGTTATTACAATTTGATGATAATTTAATAAAGCATAATCTACAGGATATGCATAATTTTCCTTCTCACAAGAATCACTTAATGAATTAAAAGCACGTTTGAGGTAATCATCTGAACTTTTTACATCATTTTCAGAGAAATAAACGAGAGAGAGTTCCAAAAATACAGATGTCAGTAATTTTATTTCAGATTTGCAAGAATATCGGAAAGAAGGTACAGGTAATTCAAATTTTCCAGCAGTCAATGCTTCCACAAAGCTTTTGTTTTTCTTCTTCAGGATTTCACACCTCTGTACCAATTTCTTTAACTGACTTTTGGCAAATGAAATTTTATCTTCTACAACGAGATGTAAACAACTAAGTGCCCAAATTTCTAATTTTAACAAGAAAATAGAAAACATAGAGCCATTGCCATAGGATTCCAATTTAACTTCGAACTTAGAATTTTCCATTTTGGTGGAGATTGGAGAAGCATGCACATTGGAATCAATATAATTCTGCTTTATACCTCTTCTTAAGTTCAAATTAGTTCCACTAGGAATAATGAAATCATCTGATTCATCAACACATTCTGATACCCTTGTCTTAGAGTTAATTTTTGAGAGAAGTATTGATGCATTTTTCTTTGCATCTTGGTCCATAATGTATTTTAAGCCATCTAATTTCACAAGGCAATCAGTTGGATTATGACAGAGAAGGTCTATTTTTGCTAAGACTATCAACATCTTAGAAGCCCTGTAAAATAAAGAATATTTGTATTAATCATCTTTAAAAATGTAGTTCTCTTTCAGTTAAGTGACATAATTACTGAATTTCTTTTTTAATATGAAGTGTAAAACAGAAGTTAAAATACTTCCTATTAAAATTCTAAAACATTAAAAGAATTATAAACTCAATACTGCCATTATTACTGCACATATAACAATAAAAGTAAGTGGTTGAAAAGAAATGAGATGCAACGAAAGGTTATTAGATAGCCCAATTTCTGTATTTTGACACAAAAGAAAGTGTGCTTGAAAAGTGAATTTTGGAAGTCTTACTATATTATATTTCACAACTTCTCTGTCCATTTAGATCCTTCTCATTATCTAAGTAATAAGTTAGAATATACTTTGTGCCCAGTTAGTTGCTGTACAACATTATACAGCTATTAATGAGAAGAAATAGAATGTTGGCTGCCAAGCCTATTAAGAAGAAATCTAACAGTTACAAGTTGTCTCCTGATTGGCAGTCAATGTGCTAAATACAAATGTGCTAAAGGTTTTAGTTTCTAATAAAACAATGTACACACAATATAATTAGTATCATATTTGCATCTAAAATGTAACTGTATTTAAAAATTTAATACTTGTTCACAAATTTTAAATAATCTATCAATAATATTACATTCAAAATAAATTGTAAGTGTTACTTCCTATGGTGAAACTAGTAGCCAGATCATATTTAGGAATCAAACAAATTTCTACCACTAAAGAATCAGAACTATAGCAGAGATGACAGAATTAAGACCATAGTATACAAACCAGAATGTTAAAATGCGTCCTTGAGCAATTTTCAAGCCTTCTTTTAAATAGCATCTTGCAAATCGAGGATCACCTATAACAAAATATTGCTCAGCTAAAAGCAAGTATGCCTTTAAAAAATTCCTGAGAAGCAAGTTCTTGAAAGACATCCCATCTGTTGAACATAAATGCCTTATTACTACACTTTGATGTATGTATCAAATAAAATAGAAATATAAGAAAATCTAAAATTGCAATGTGAAAAATAAATTGCTATTTAAAATTGCTGCTTACTCATCAAATATCAAATTCATAATGCATTTCAATTATACATAAAAAAAAAAAAAACATTGTAATTTTTTGTGTTTTTTTTATGGTTCATTTGGGTTTCCATACATTATCTCCTTTATTTCTTGAATTGATTAAATATTTTTATTCATTCAAAAAAATACAACAGAAATGTCAAATAACATTAATCTTTTGCTTATAAGTAATATTTTAACCAAGAAAGTACAAAATAAAATATTTCTAATCTGCAGTTTGTTGGTAAATAGATTGTATTCTTGAAATATTAGTGAATTCAATTTAGCATTATTTCGATAGGCGATAATATAGTAGCACTGGAGAAATCAAGTGATATTCACTAAAATTTGCATACAACAAATAAAGAAATCACTAAACCAATTAATGATAAAATTACCAAATCAACCATGGCACACCTGGTTATGCATTGATATCCAATTTCTAAACAAATATGAATGCATTATCCCATAATCATTAATAATGATGGAGAATTATAGTATTTCCCAAACCTTTATATTTCAGAAATAATTTTTATGATACATCATGAATACAACAAACATAAAAGATATTTTGCTTTAATATGAAACAGCAAAGAAATTTTTGAAAAATGTGTAGCATTTCTAACTTAAAAATGAACTAGATACATAGAATAAAGCAAGTGAAAAAACTAATTCTTAAAAAAAAAACTAGTTTTTGAAGAAACATGACAATAAAAAAAACAGTATAATACATTTTCTTTATTCTTTTACCATCTTTACTAATTAAATCTCAAATTTATTTATTTCAAACAGAGCAAAATTTCTGTATAAGAGATTTTACTTTCACTCAACTATGTAGTGTATCTAGTGGAAGATTAATAAAAAATACCCATAATAATAATAAAAGATATAAAAATATCAATAAATAAAATTTCCAACTTTTTTGTATCAAACATACCATTACTTGAATCAGAATTCTGTTTATCAAGTGTAACTTTCCAAAGTCCTGCTGAAAGAGTTGCACATTCCATTGCTGAAGAAATTGCAGTGTGAATTTGAAAATATTCTAAATTTCGGGCATCACTGAAGGCACAGATTGGAACTAAAAGGAATTCTGTTTGAAGCATTAAGCACTGGACTTTCAGCAGTTTTGCATGTTTCAGTTTTTTTTCAAAAACTGGATTTTGAAGAATGTCCAATAGGAGAATTAATCCTTCATCAAACTATAAAGTATACAATGAATTAACAACATATGTTTCTGAAAACAATCGGAGTTAATAAGTAATAATATTTAAAGTTATTTAAAATCTCTGAAACAAGAGCAAATATTGAAAATGTTTTTAAATTATAAATTCCCAATAATATTATCAACAAATGTGTGCAATTCTTATTAAACACATCAATAACTAATTTTGATCAAAGATCTTAAACCCTTCCAGTAAAATGACGAGTATAGCTCGACATTGGCTTTCATGCTATGCGAGCACTATTCCATGATTAAATCTTACCAGAAGGGGTTAATCAGTTTTTCATACTCCTACAATGTGTTAGGAAAACTCACTCTCATGGTTTTACCACATTCCAAGAAAAAACATTTATGATTTCATTAAATGTTCTGTTACCTCATTTTTAAAATCTTAAGCTTTGAAATTAAAGTGCTCCAAAAGCATAGTGCAGTTTTAATATAATTACTGAAATTTTAAATTAAATAAAATTTATTTTATAAAAAAATTCACAAATGTCATACATTATATTAAGCTATTTGTCCATGGGTTCTTCAGAACTTTTATAGATAACACAGCGCAATACACAAATTTTCTCAAACATGAAAATGGTGATTTCTTACTAATTTTGGGGCACTGAACACAAAAATGATAGCAAAAATTGGCAATTGGCTCTTGTTTAGGAGATACAGAGCTGGTTGGTTCCCTCAGTTTTCTTGAAATATATGTGAAAAATGAAAGAGGGGAATATGTCAAATTTATATAACTTAAAAATTATAATAATTTGTAAATTAATATTTTAATACATTTCTTTTTCATGAAAGTTGCTATATACGTATGATATATTGGGTTCGGAAAGTTCTACAGTTTTTTTATGATAAATACCAATGAAGGTGGAAAATTCCTTTTTCAAAAAAGTCATGAGGTATATTCATAAAAAAGTTATCAGGGTGTTGTTCAACAGTCTTCAGAGAAATGAACAGCCTTTCAGAGAATTTTGGAAGTGACATGGAGATGTTAAAATCTGAGGGTGCAAGATCTAGTGAATATGGAAAAGTGACACAAAACTCAATAGATCTTTGTCTGACATTCAACACAATATGGGGCCAAGCATTGTCAAGCTAAAAAAACACTTCGACAATTGGTCAATTGTAGCCGCTTTTCTTAGATTTCTGCTTGTAAAACTACCATTTGGGAATAGTTTTTCAAATTTATATTTCAAAAAATGAGCTTCTTCATTTCATTTCAGCAAAGAATCAGATACCGAAATTTAAATAAGCATATTCAGCTGCGTTAAAGTATAGGGTATACCCATACATCGTAGCAGCTTACATACCTAATATTCTTCAAATAACCATGTAGTGCTTTTAAGAAGGGCATACAAAAAAAAAAAAAGCATCATCTTCGAGGCATAAATTTCTGCACTTAAACTTCTAAAACCACCTTCAACCTGTGTCATCAGAAACACATTCCAACACTTTGACCATGTACAGAACAAATTTTACGAGGAGCCTGACAAGCATTCTTTCCTTTTTTAAAATAAAAGAGCCATGGTTCATACACTTAAGAACAAAAAAATTTCAAGGACTTTTCAAGGAATGTCAAAACATTCACATAATGCAGCACACCACAAGTTACAATGATGGTTATAGAAGCTTCATTCAATACATAAAAAAAGGCACATTTCCTGTCTATTTAAAAAGAATTCTTATTACTTCATTTAAAGAACTGTAAAGCATAATTTGAATTCAATAGACACTTTATTGTCAAAGAATTTTTAAATACCATTTTAACTTAAAAATGAACAAGCATTTTGAAATTAAGTTATATATTTCTCAATACAGTTGAACCTCGTTAATGCGAACACGCTTAACGCAAATTATTAACAGCATGAACGGATAACAGGGGTGAAAACAGCAAAGATACAAAAAAGAGGAACATTCACGAGAGTAGCTACATTTTGACGTGACGACATACATTAAGGAAGAGATAAGTAAACACTTATTAATGAATGATTTACTCATCACAAAATTATGAAACAAATATGGTTTTGCTTACAGCCATGTATGAATTTTTTTCACTAACAAATACTTATTTTTAACATTATAAAATCAATGTTTTTTTTTACTTTCTTAAAATAGATGCAATTAATAAATAATGTTTTATAATATCAATTTTTATAAAATATATAAATCAGATTTTACTTTATAAAAGAAAAAGGCACAAAAAAGTCCTGCATAATTATCAGTTTACAAAATGTACAAAAAAGCGGAAAATCGCGGATCCGCGGAGGATTTTCACTCCTGAGATAAAAGTCAAAATATGAAAAAGTTTAGTAAAAAAAGTCATTCAGCCAATTTTCTTTTCTAAATCTTCTATTGCATTAGTGATTTCAAATAATTTCTATTCTTTTGCTTTAGCAGATCTCCTTAAACTATTAGATTAGCAAATTGAAATCACATCATTATTTTCCTCAGCTTTTTCTGCAAATTCATCTGCAGACTTTATCAAAGCCTTGATATCTTTTTCCAAGAATCTCTTTTTTGTTTTTCAGTTTTTGTATTTCATCAAAAGTTAGGCCCTTTCTCTTCTTGTTCTGGGATGGCAGCAGTTTCTGATCCTGTAAGTATTTCATATATTTTTGCCTACCATTAGACACATAGGTGCGCATTATGTTTGTTATTTTAATATTATGTATTCCATCACCTGTTGAATTGGTGAAATCACATACAAGTCTCTAGGAAACATACGAAAGCTCCTTCATATTCTCAACTTCTACTTTCTTGTTGATACTAAATCCCTTTTCAACAGTTGCTTGCCCCTGGCTGAGTACTTACAACGTTTCAACCACTTTCCACAAATTTCTATATTTACTGGTGTTCATTGTCTCATAGAAAAATTCATTATCTCTCAGGTTTTCTGGAGAAAATTCGGAAAAATCTGACTGTTTCAAAGCCACATTATCTAAATAGTAATCGAATTCCATTAAAATCTCATCGCATACATTTTCATCAACATGTTTTCCTTCAATCGTTGAATTTAAGATATGGTTCATTTTATTTAAACATTTCTTTTTATTGGTCATATTCCTAGGATCTAAACAGGATAAATTCCTTACAAAACTGTACAGCAGTGGAGATTTTCCAAGCAGCTTTATTGTTACCTTTATCAGGAACTTTTTGCAATCCATTCTTAAATCAAAAATTTGACGGTCAGTAATTTTTTTAAAAAAATGCAAGGACTGGACTTCTTTTTCTGCAGAAAACCCCAGATCAATATCTTCAATTGGTTTGTGAATTTTGGGATTATTAATATCCAAACATAAAAGCTTTTGCAAAGTACAGTCGGACCTCTATTTAACGAACCTCTGTTTTGCGAATTTCTCTATTTTGCAAACTTTTCCTTGGAAGCAAGAACACTTTGCGAATTTCTTTGTAAAATAACCTCCAAATAGCGAAGTGTAACAAACTTTTTCTTGTGATCCAATTTTTTTTCTCCCTATTTCTCAAAATATTTCTGAACATTTCAAACTTATTCTTTCTTTTAACACATTTTATGATGATCAATGACCTTGAACTGGTTTTACCAGTCGCCTAACTCATCGAGAGCAGTAAAATAGACATGATTCTTTGCATTTCAATCAGGAAGTACAACCTGTATCCACCCCTGCTCATTTCACTAGAAAAACTTTCAATATCCCCCTTTCACCCTCAAAGGAGATGTCTCATGTTCTTGAACTAGTCTCCCGATTTCTAGATTGTTGATCAGAGTCGTGCTGGCAATTTCGGTTCTTGCAGCTGGAAAAGGGCAAAGCGAAAATGCTTGAACATCAAAGAAAAAAATTTAATTGTTCATGAGGTGGATAAAGGCATGAAGAAAAAGGATATTGCTTTAAAATTTGGTATTCCTCCAAACAGCTTATCAACAATAATAAAAAAAATCGGGATAAGATACAAAATGATTCATCAAATTCTAGTTCAAAACGTTTAAAAACACGTGTCTATGAAGATGTGGAGGAGGCAGTTTTGAAGAGGATACACACAATGTGAGATAAAAATGTTCCAATCTCTCGGCCTTTCATAATTGAGAAAGCTTTTCAATCTGCGAAGGCATTAGGATATGACAAATTTTGAGAAAGCAATGAATGGCTTGAAAAATTTAAGAGAAGACAAGGAATTATGGCAAAAGTAATATCTGGTGAAAGTAAAGACGTTGATGATACTGATAGTGAAAATTGGATAACGAAGACACTGAGTAAAATTTTAAAAGACTGTAAGCCAGAAAACATCTTTAATGCGGAAGAGACTGCTTTATTTTTTCAATGATTGCCTCAAAAGACATTAACATTTAAAAAGGAAAAATGCTTTGGAGGAAAACAAAGCAAAGCAAGATTAACTGTCATGTTAGGCACAAATATGACTGGACATCAGAAATTGAAACTATTAGTTATCGGAAGAAACAAAAATCCAAGATGTTTCAAAGGCGCAAAATGTTTGGAGGTTGATTACGACTTTAACAAAAAATCTTGGATGACGTCAGAAATTTGTGGAAAATGGGATCAAAAGTTGGACAAATGTATGATTGTAGAGTGTCGCAAAATTGCTCGTTTTTAACAATTGTCCCACCCATCCAAAGGAAATCATCCAAAAATTGAAAAATGTTACAGTTTTTTACTTGCCACCAAACGCTACATCAAAACTGCAGCCAATGGATCAAGGGGTGATAAAAAATTTCAAAATACACTATCGCAAGAGAATAATGTGAAAAGTTATCACTGCACTTGAGAACAACCAATCCATGCCAAAGATCAACTTACAGGAAAGCATATCATAAATTTCCAAAGCATGAAGCTATGATGTCACAGATCGTATAATTTGCAACAGTTTTGCCAAAGCTGGATTCTTTGTCAGCAATGAGAATTCAGCAAGTACGGAGGATGAAGATGGTATTCCCCAAGAGGAACTTAAAAAATGTGGATACAGCTAAGGGAAAAAGAAGAAATTAATGATGATGTGCTGATTGACGATTTTCTTTCACTTGATACTGAAGATGAAACCTCGGAAACACTAACTGAATTGGATATTTTGGACAGCGTGAAAAATAAAAACAATACAGAAATGAATTGCGATAATGATGAAGATGGAAATTATCATGATGCAGAAATCAACAAACATTTGTATGATGAAATGCTAAAATCACTTGAAACAATCCGAAGTGGATTACAATTTGAAGAAAATACTCCTGAAGGGTTTTTGGTACATTGCAAAGATGCAAGACGTATTACAAGAGAAAACGCTTTTTCAAACAAAAAACTCAGACAAAATTAACAGACTTTATCAGTAATTAAATTTAAGGCTGCATGTGGTAATGTATGCTTAAAATTACTTGTTATAATAAATGCGATAATGTCCTTAAAATTCATTAATTTTAATATAAATTTTTTTTTTAATTGAAACCACGGTGTATTCTCAGACAATGTTTTGTTTTATTCTTGTTTTCCTTGCAGATTTCCTTTTGATGGGCAAGATATATAAAACAAATAGATATTAATTTACAAAATAAAGATGTGATTTATTACTTTTTTTAATAATATTTATTGTTTATGAATTTAAAATCTGTTTTGTGTAGTTTAAAGTATTTTAAAAGGTGAATCTCTATTTAATGAATTTTCCATATAATGTATTTTTTTCGGGATTTAGTGACTTTGTTAAATAGAGGTCCGACTGTAGTTGCAGTGTTTAAATTCTTGGATAATACAAACCGTTGCAGTAGAAGGTTTACAATTTTTTTTCAAATCTTCTGGAAGAAAGAGCAGCATTGGTTTGTCAGTCTGATATTTTGTTAAAAAAGACTACAAAATTTTTTGTTATGGAGTGGGTAACTTTCAACTTCGCAGAAAGCAGATTGTCACTCATGTGAGTTTTAACACAGGCATATGACTTGCAATTTGGTTGGTTGTGCTCTCCCTTATCAACAGAAACAATGTACTTTTTAATGCTTGGGAGAAGATTTATAGCAGATTCACTAGCTGGCACATTTTCAAGCCACCTACCCAGTGGCAGAATACTTTTCAATAGTCTGCAACGGAGATTGTGTCTCTTAAAAATAGTCTGCAGAATAGTGCGCGACTATAAATATTTTGCTTTCTTTTTTTGAAACATTTATATCAACCTACAACTATTAAAATACGACAAACATAAATTAAAAACCATATAACATCTTTATTATTTGTATAATATAATTGTATGAATTAATAAACAAAAACATATGAAGATTATTTTCTTTGGGCAGATAATTAACAATAATGAAGCATCAAGTTGTTTCAGAAGTAATATTAATCGTACCATACAAATACCTATGTACAAAATTATATTTAGGTACTTTTCCGTTTTAAACACAGCACTTGGTGTCTTTCTGTTTTGGTGAAATTTTCAAAACAATACATCACTAGTTCATATAAATGAAATATTCTTCAATATGTTAGATGTTATTTAAAAATTTTTGCCTCCTGTTTATTGTAAAAAAAAAAATTAAGTATGCCAAAAAATGTCTTTCTTGTATGTTTTTAATTTAAAATGCAATAAATTGATAAATTGTTCTGCAATTATACATATATAAGATTTCATAGTATCATTGTTTATTATTTAAAACAAGGAAGAACAGAGCTGTCTTCCTCTAAAATTCTTGATACAACTTTTGATTTTATGGAATTTTGCATTTGCACATATGTAGATACATTTTGAAAGTGTGTATAATAATAAATTCCATATTTCTTAACTAATGCTTAGAGCGTTTAAAATTGGGGCAATCTTGGCTTGAACTCTGTTCCTCGTCATTATCAATTTCAGAATTTGTTCTTTTTTCGCTCCCTTTTTTTAAAAATGATTGATTTGCAGCCGTAGAGATCGATCGAAACTTCGGAGGTTTATTTTCAGGCTGGCGTAAATAATGCTGCTTTAAGTTTTTTCGTAATCATGTAGCATCGTAATCAAAGCAACGAATTTTATCTATATACGCAGCCATCTCAAAGTAAAAATCACGTGTTATTTCCAGAAACCAAAGGTTCTGTGCCAGAAACGTATCGGAATGAAACGCGTAGAAAACATTAGCCGTGACCAATACCGATATGAGGCAGTTAGCGTACTTCAAGGTCAAATCGCGGTCAGCTAGGGAAGCCCATTCAGCATAGGGAAAAAAGAGGAGGGGGCAAAGATTGCGCGAGGGCGAGAGGATTGCATATTTTAGCAATGTGAGTTTTATAATAATTGCTAAGTTCTTTAGAAAGAGTGATTAATAATTGATATTTTTCATGATGGGATTTATTTTATGAGCACATGATAAACTTTATTACAAAATAGTCTGCAGACACTGCCCAAAATCTGCGACGTACGACGCAGCGTCGCGGTGTTTCTGCCACTGGGGCCACCTATGCTGTATAAATTTTTTTGGTAATGCTCCTTCTGATTCCTTCAGGAAATCATCTCTGTCAGCAGGTGAATTTTTAAACAAATAATACAATGCAGTTAAAAAATCCACAATTCCTCATGTGTTTGCAATACACCCAGCCTTGAAGGCATTGTGCATGATATGGAGACCACAGTTACCAATATTAAGCAAGTTTTTTCCAAATTCCTTAAAATAATAATCTTATAGCATGCTATAAAATTTCCAATTCACATTGGGCCCATCCATCAATATTTGTATGGTTTTAGAAGATTTCAATTTTGCTATGGCAGATATGAACTCTTCAAATATGTCAGATGACCTGCTATGCCCCAAAAATACAGAATTAAAATATATGGTACTAACTCTGTTCTGGTGCCAATACCAGACATGAATGTCCATTTGTTTTTCTTGTCTCATCATATTGAGACTTTCATCCAAATAGGAGCACAAAATTCTTTTTTTTAAATTTTCTTGCAAGAGATTTTCCAAATAAGGCGTGATGCCAAATGCTGCATAATATGCAGTTTTTTTTTCTCCGAATGAAACTTTTGATGCAATGGCACTATCGGGGAACATGCGATGAAAAAAATTTTCTGTGTTCTCATTCGTTTTATAAGAGTCGCGATTTTTTACAGTCTTTAAAGTCCACAAAATTTCAGCATCTAAGACATCATTTTTAACCACGTGAGATTCAATATTGCCAATATTTGAAGTTGAAGATGCGATAGATAATGACGGTGAGTGCCGTGGTTGATGTATGCTTTCTGGGGTATTTTTATCATTAAAATAACTCCCGAACACGTTCATTGACGTTCTTCTTATTGACTGTAAATCAACGTGCTTTCGGCTCTTTGCATGGCTTTTTATAGCGCTTTCGCTCATAGACGCAACACTGAAATTTTGATAACATATCGTGCAAAATGGACATCCAACACGTTTCTCTGCAACTACATTTTGTATTCAGGCTTTTCCAGCCATGCATTATTAAAGATGCATTTACCTGCTATTATCTACAAATAATTTTAAATTATAAATGAAAACACAAAAACATGTCGAATGCGAAACAGTGAAAACAGAATCAAATTATGGGAATACACTTTCACCCACCACGTTACAAGAGCTACCTACACAGAGATACAGATAAGAATGCTACGCTACCACCACGCTAAGAAAGGAGAAAAAGGTCACATGATTGGCTGCTGAAAGACTATCCCATTATTGAACAGGGGAGAAGGTGGATTTAACGAACGTAGAATGGATGACGGGAAAAATAAATTTCGATAGGAATTTTTTCGATTTTCCTTCATTTTTGGAAAAAATCATAAAATTTAAGAACTTTATACACATTTTTTTTCAAGCACTTGAAAATGAAACTTTTTTTTAAGCACTTTTCAAGGTTTTTTTAAAAGCGTACGAATTATGAGAGCATAATATGCTGAAAGTGAATTTTTTTTAGCTCGCCATTCTTAGCACTGCAGTGAAATAAAAATTATGCCACAACACAAGCTAGAATATGCAGTGAAAGCAGAAAAGACTGAATTTACATATCTGTCTCAATCAAAGTCATTCCTAAACAGCAGTAGCAAAATAATTAAAAGAAAATACGTTTGATCTGAAAAACCACAGAACTTTCTGGATGACCCAATACATGAAATATCTGAAAAAGTATGATCTAGAAAACATGGTTCTCAAGACCTTAATTTTCAAACATCTTTATAGCTACTGTCGAGCAAGTAGTACTTTGGTGAAAATTCGTCTGCAAAAAAAACGTCAGACTAGAAGTCAACACTGTTTCCTGTCTTGGGTCTAAAAATAAAAATGCAATAGTTGTTTAGTTATAAGTAGGCTTGCCAGATTTCTGAAATGTTCAACCGGGACACCGGAATGCCCTCCAGCGTTGCGGGTATTCTAGGGTACACACCCTTGACGGGTTTTTAGAGTGTTTTAGAGAGTAGTTTATTCTCAATGATATGAATAAATGGTTACTGATTAGGAACCTAAACCAGGGGTAATAATAAATGACACAAGCATAAAAATTTAAACATTTTATTTCTTACATGTTAATATTTATAAGTTACTTAAGTAAGAAGAAATACTTTGAGTGAGGAATAAAAATTTGAACAATATTTACATGTTCTTTTCATTGGCTGGGACTTTTTTTAGAAAGTCTTTTTTGTTTTTATACGTGTTGCAAAAATCTTCACAAGCTATTCCGATATTAATTTTACATGTCATCAAGCCTTTAACTGTAGATTCCTTCATCAAACCCTTATCATCAGTCCATGCGGTGTTCATCAAAGAAAATACTCTCAACTGGTGCTGATGTCCCAGGTAAGCAGAAGGCATGGTCACGATTGGCGAGACAAGACGATACGATGACAATATTATTTATTAGCAGACCATCACTCTTCTATAGTTTTCACTTTTCATACAGTACAGTGAAATAAATGATAAAGTAATTATCCTAAATAATCCTTCACAGTTAATTATTTTTAGACTTTTTTGGTCATCTATAATCAAATTTAATTTTTACTGGGACGTGAAGTACACCGGCCGGGACACTGGGATTTTGTCTGAAAACCAGGACTGTCCCGGTCAAACCGGGACGTCTGGCAAGCCTAGTTATAAGTCATATTTTCTGCGAGAAAGAAGCGAGTGCAGTAACTTTAAATTTTAGCTAAAAACATTACATTTTTTAGAGTTGCGATGCCACATAAGTAATAATAACTGCTATTAACTTCTATTACATATCTGGAGAAGTGATATTTCAAGAGCAAATATGTTCTATCACTCCTACAGTGATTAAGGAACGTCACATTTATTTCGGATGCAAAACTGGAGATCAGGCCAACCCCTGGGTCCCATAAATATACTGCAATTCTTGTTAAAGGAAATTCTCCATGTAGCTGCCAGGCAAAAAGAAAATGGCAGTGCCATTCCTATGATTTGTAGGAGACAAAGTAAACACGTAAATGACTGCTACTTCTGCATGGTCACACATCTTAGTGGAGGAATCGCAAGGAAAAAAAACTACATTGCAGTGCCAAAATGCGCCATTTTCTATGCGACCAATTTCCCATGGTAAAGTGTTTCCCATTCCAGAAACTCCAGGGCAGGGATAACTCGGTTATGGTTTTTATTTTATTTAGATCTTAAGAATGCCCTCCAGATGCAGCAAAGGCAAACCCTGTATTTATTCATACATATATTCAAATGCCAGAGAAAAAATGAATTAAAAAATTATCTTACCATTGCCTTTTGTAAATAAAACTTGGATTTCGTCAGCTGCAGTTTTAGCCTCAATAAAATTTGATTGGTACAAGATTCATTTAAAAAAGAGTCATTTTCGAAAAGATTGAGTAACTGAAATGCTGTATCGGAATAACCACATTTCAAAAGGAAGTCTGCTAATGAAACTGAACTACTGATGCAATATTCCTTATTTTTAATGCTTGAAGCAACAGTCCAAAGAAGAATCCATGATCGCAACTCATATATATCCTAAGAAAAATAATAAATATTACAAGGAATATAAATATTGCAATTAAAACTGAAAACAAATAACTGAATAAATCCAGAATAATATTTAAATAGTTGATCAGATAAATTGTAGCATTATTATAATATTAGATTAAATCTAAACCTTATGATCCTATTTGATTTTTCATGAAATATTATTTAATATTAAAAAAAAAATTATTTAACACTAGAAAGATGGTAGCGGTCATTTTGACTGCAAATGAATTTCAAACACTCATTTTCCTTTTCTTTTTCCTTCGATTTCTTATTCATTCATTGACTTTTCCAGATTATTCATAGACAACATGCAAAACAAAAATTATTTCTTTCGCTCGTTATTATCGACATTATAAATGTTTATACCTAGAAAGATTGACTGCTGTCATTTTGACAGACAAACAAACATCACATCTATGATATTTTTTTACTCTATTTTTTGTTTTGTCTTATCTGTTATTTTTTCTACTCTTTTAATGTTTTGTTTTACGACAATGATTTGATGAGAAGGAATATAGGGGGGGGATTGCAATTCTCAGTGATTCTTTTTCGCATAGTCTGCATAACCATAAAATGGTTAAAAAATAATAGGCTCTGAATTAAAAACATGACAATAATAATAATAATCACATGACGTACGTATGCTGACGTAGAGAACAATTCTGCAGTTGTATTAATAATAGATAGAATATTCCAGTTATTGATAACTTCTGATAATTCTTTCCAATCACAGTTAAGATCCTGGGAAATTCCCATCCATATTTCAAGAGCCATTTCTAAGTTCTTGATGACTTCAGCTTCAACGAAAAAGGTAACAAGGGGAAATGCTGGCTTTATATCACAAGTTTCATTTTCTTCATCCTCAGACCTAGATTTCAAAGATGCTTCAGCTTCTGACTAAATAAGGCAAAAATACACAAATTTAGTAGAATTGACAATGATATTCATAATTATTTTTATAGAAAATACTCATTTTTTTTTTATCAATAATACTATAAATATTTGTTATTTTACAAAATTGTGCATTAGTATTTATAGATTTAAACAAAATCCTTGTTCTGAATACACTACAGATTAGTAAAAACTTTAGAAAATTTATGCGTAAAATTTATACAAAATGAATCACAAAGCTTCTAAAAGATATTTAACATCATACATGAAAAATTTAATCTTATGATGAAGCCAAGAAACTAAATGTCAGTCATTGTTAAGGGAATTTTCACACAATAAACATATTCAAATGATCAAAAATTAATAGTACAAAAGAAAATGAGCTTTCTTTTCCTTTTAAAAACAATGATGTTTTGAAAGAATTATTACTTCCAGAGAACAAACAGTCAATTTTGATTCTCAGTTAGCAGTTATAGTTAATTCAAGTATATCAGTATGGAACAACTCATAAATTAAAGATAACACAAACTGGGAAAGAATAAAAGATTTGTTGAATTTACAGATTTTGAATATTCACTGTATGCTACTGAAACCAATTTCCTAATTTATCATAATGTTTAGATAAAGATGCTCATTTTTATCTATATTAGAGTTATGCTGAAAAGTCCATAATGCTCTAGGAGGAAATAAAAACACCTCTTTGGTCTGTGTCATTTTTGGAGGAGCAAATCATGATTTCCGTTTTGGATAGCGTCAAACAACATAGACAGGTTTTTTTTATTAAAACTAACTTTTTTACTAAAACTTTTCTTCTTTTTATTAAAACTAAGCAAAAATAAAAATTAGTTATGGGATCTAAATTCCACTTATCCATGCTGCATTGGAGTAATGGTCAATAAGATGACTTCATCCATTTCATTTCTTTTTTATTTTCATTATACCCACCTCTGTAAAAGTAAAGCTATTTATGAAAACGAAAGTTTAGGGCAATCGATTCACAGCGTTTTTTATACATAAATTAAACTGAATTAGCAGTTTTATTTCTTTATTTATGCTGATTCATTATCCTCACTTCAAGGATCAGTTGGAAGTTACTTTTGTTTTGGTTAAAAAAGTTCTTTCTATATATTTTGCATTTAATATTTTTTCCCTAACCATTCTTATACTGAGAGGCTCTCTTTACTTAGTGATTTGAATTAGGGGTGCATGCTATTGCAAATATTCTCTTTAAGAATTTTTTTTTTAATTTTGTACTTGGCAATGCATTTTTTTTCTGTTAGTGGATTTTGCATTATTTTTACTCGGATGAAACGAAAGTAATTGTTAAAAGTAAGGTTATTATTAAATGAAGGCTAATGTCAATTGATTCATCAGTTCTGTTTTTCATGCGTGTTTTTTTTTTTATTTCTTAAGCACACTGCCAATGTATATGAGATTTTCTACTATAACTTTCATTAGTAAATCTGTGACAATAGGATACGAGATATGTTTGAAGGGCTAAAAGCCCGTCTTAGACAGGCACAAATCTTCTAGTTTATCATAATGTTCAGATGAAGATGCTCAATTTAAAAAAAATACAGTCAAATCCATAATATATCAAACTTCTTTATATCGAAAATCTCAGTATATCAAGCTTTTTCCAGGAATATTATATTTTCATTAGAAACATAGTTTCTGTATGTTGAATAAAATTTCTATATATCGAATGAAAATTTTTGCATTAAAAAATTATGTATTCCTACTGCAATCAGACATATATATAAGACAATTCGCTGATTCTTATTGCAATAGAAATTCACGAAAGATTAGGAGTTGTTTATAAAAAAAATTAAACACTTGCTGATGATTCAAATGTTAGTCTTAGTTTCTGTCCTACAAATCCCTTTAATAACCTAGAATGAGCTTTTTACTTTAAAGTTTAGCTCTAGATTTCTTACTTTGAGTATAGCCCCTATACAGAAACCTTTAAGTGTCAAAGATAAGTTCAGCTTAATAAAAGATGTAAAAAGTGGAATGAAAAATGTGACAAAAATATGAAAATTCGACAAATACAGTATCCATTGTTCATACACTTAAGAACAAAAAATTTTCAAGGAATGTCCAGGAATGAGATTGGCAAAAAAGCAAAAAGACTGAAATCATACGCGAGCAAAAAATTTGTACCATAATTTATACGCGAAAGAAGTAAAACATCAGAACATGCAACATGATGAAAATATTACACTATAATAATAAATAACTTATTTATAATTCAGTATGTATAAATAGGAAAGAATATTAAATTATTAAATCATTCACATTAAAAGTTAACAAACAAGTTTAACACATCATCAGGTGCATCAGAAAATACAAAATTAGACATTAAAACATTTACCACCTGTATATCACTGCGATTCAACATACACCCAACAGAAGTCTGAGAAGAATTAGATTTAATAGCCTTTTGATAAAAGTTAGCTCAAAAAATTAATAAAAATAAGGACAAATAATTTATTTTGCTTCATGCAATTGTGTAAAGCGCATTAGCTCTTTATAAATTATAATAATGTATCATATACTGATTTCTGTTTTATTTCTTTTATATTTATAAATTTTTGCAAAAGTAACAGCACAATGATTTTGCACCTTATAAAGGAACTGACTGTTTAATTAACTTTTGCGCTTTGAAAAGTTGACAGTAATCTTCCCCTTGTCTTAATTAATAAGTGTGCTAAATTTGGTTGAAATCAGTGCTGTGGTTTAGGAGGAGATGTGGAACGTACAAACATACATACATACCCACAATGACTTTTATTTATATTAAGATAAAGAAATCATTAACATCACAACAGTAAACTTCTGGACCAATTTGAAAACTCTGTGACAACTACTGGTACAAGGAGTTTCCATTATTTTGTTCCTGTATCACAGAGTAACCCTGAAGTGCTTCATCACTTCACAAGCTACGGAATATGAAATTCATTCCAATAAAAAAGCTGTAGAAATTACACTTCACTTAAGAGATTCTATCGCATTTGTATATGATGGTCAAAGGTGGCTGGCAGAGGTGAATGACATTAGTGATATAAATAAAGATGTGCTTGTAACATTTTATCATCCCTTTGGTCCGTATCCAGTCAATGAAGGAAAAATAGAAAAAGAAAATGGTATAGTTTTGAAATTTGGCACAGTTGTTGGGGGTAGTGTCTTAAATGACATACTAAAAGTCCGTGGGGGGCAACGGGGTACAGGGAATTTAAAGGGGGGCATTTTCAGTTTTTCTTAAATATCTCGAAAACTATAGGTTCTATGGAAAAACACTCAATTACAAAATTAAACTACGTACAATTCCCTACAAAAAAAAGTCCTACATTGTTTTTGTAGCATCAATAGTTTAGAAGATACAGGGGGATTTAAAAGTTAATATTTCTAAAATTCCTTATTGTAATGATAAAATCGATTAAAAATGCTGAAGCAACAACCCTCAGAAAGACTTCATGCCTATACAATAATTATACAAAGGTAGTATTGTATGTGTCGAGAAAAGTGGCGGCATCAGGGCGGGAGGCCTATTTGATGAACAGTCATGCTTCCTTCCTCCCCTCACATCCGTTCACCACCACAAGATCTCATCTACTCAGTCTTTCGGTTCTGTTAATGCTCCGAATGAGTGTATTTAGACAGTATAATCTAAATCTACAAATCTATGCTGAGTTTAACTTAAAAGCTCACAACCTGTCTGTCACAGTTCGAAAAAGACAAACATTTTCTTACCATTGAAGAAATAAGACCAGGCAAGTTCAATTACTAACACAGAAAATGGCTCCTAAAGGAATTGAAATGACAGTCGCTACAGGGCAAAAAAAACAGGATGAAGCAATTGACCAAAATATAAAATGTTAAACCTTAAAAAAGTTTGTCAACATGAGCTGAAGGCAGATTTTCACCATCAAAAATTTTTAGAATGGCAACATAGTAAGTTACTGTTTGAATCAAGTTCATATGAATACAATTTTTTTTTTTTTTTTTTTTTTTTTTGATTTTGCACAAATGCATTAGCACGAGCATCTCGATTTTATGACTGGAAACACTTGTACGAGCAGTTATCAGCATGTGAGAAATCTCCAAATCATATGAAAGTTTACAATCTTTGCATGGAGTTCAGTAAAAGAATAAGATTAGGAAGGACTGTAAATTCTTAAAATCAGAAAAACCCAAATGAATGTTGGACATTGGAGAGAAGCGTTCAAACGTTTAGTATACGTGGTTGTGTTTCCAAAAGAGAAAAGAAAGATACACAGTATGGCAAAAAATGGAAACCTTTTAAAGCTACTTGCATTCATTGGAAAATTTTCCGTTGTTAGTACTGACCAGACCATTTGAGAAGAGCAACGTCTAATGAATCACATATTCATTACCGAGAAAAAGTATCAAAAATAAAATCATGAAGCTACTTGGATCCAAAATCGAGGAATAAATTTTGAAAGAAGTTTCAAAGTGGGCATATTATTCCATAATTTTTTATTGCCCACAGCAATGAAGTGGCGTTAGAACGATGACATTTGTTTTAAGATTTGTATGGTGCATTACTGGTGAAGAACCTTGCATGAAAAAACACTTCTTCTGATACATTAAAATTGAACATTCAATCGGTGATGCTTTAACAGAGAGACTTTTAGTACAGCTGGGAGAGATGAAAAATTCACTTGGGCAAAGCTATGATAATGGGACAGGTATGAAAGAAGAAGAAAAAAAATCGAGGTGTCCAAACAGAATCCTGAACATCAACCCTCGGGCATTTTATGTTTTATGTACTAACCATTCCCTAAACTTAGTTCTTAGTGAAGGTCCACAACACTGTCTGGATGCTTTGGAATTCTTTAGTATTTTATAGCAAACTAGCCGCCTTCGGCAACCAGCTGGATTGCCCATTTCAATTAGTAATTTTGTACTTTATATTAATTATATCATTACCCGTTGCAGTTTCAGCCGCGATAACTCATCAAAGATAAACAAAAAACTGAATATTTTATTGTATTTGACAGATAGTAAAATATTTAAAGACGTAAATTTTAAAATGCCACCAATACAATTCTGTATGATGCATCGCAGTTAATGAAACTTACAAACTGAGTTTCAAATAACTTTCAGTCAATTAATCTATCACTCATTATAAAAATATTACTTTCAAGCAGGTGCAAAAAAATATTTCAGAAATGCAATGATTACCAAAGTGAAAATTCTGCTTTGGAGTTAATTTCCCAAGAAAACAATTTATACTATCACAACCGTAACAATTGCAAAAGCGCGTGGATAAAAGATTTGCTGAAATAATGAGATGGTTTGAATTTTATTTACAATAAAAACATTGTTGCAATTCATGTTTTAAAACATTTTGAAACATTAATCAAAATTTAACAAAATGTCGCATGGAAATAAGATCAGTGTCATTGAAAAGCTAATTTTTTTATCTTTAAGATGATGCAAAAATGGGTTTTTTTGCGAGAATAGGATCCGAAGTTATTCCGGAAAAACATTAAAATTTAAAGTAATTTTTAAATAATTTAAATTCTAATTAAAATTTGGAAAAATCCTTTCTTAGTGAGCACCTACTCCCCAAGAAGCAACAGCCTGCCAAATTTCAAGTTCATAGTCCCAGTGGTCTGGGAGATTTCATGGTGAGTGAGTCAGTCAGTCATGGTATTTGCCTTTTATATACAGGGTGGGGCATAAAGATCTCCCCATTTAAAGAGGTCAATAAAACACATAGGACATTGAAAACAAATATTTTATGTTTACGTTAGGAAAGAATAATGTTTGCCATTAATTAATTCTTACAATCTGTAACAATTTTTGCTATTAATTAATTTTGAGGTTTTGTTGTACGAAAAATGATATCGTCTAAATGTTTTCCTTCATTCTCTCGCTTGTGAAGTCTCTCCCGGAAATTCAGCATAACCTTTTCCACCATTGCTGGAGGAATTGCTGCAATTTCCAATCGAATAGCATCCTTCAGTTCGTCAAGTGTCTTAGGTTTATGTGTGTAAACTTTAGAATTGAGGTAACGCCACAGGAAGAAGTCACATGCAGCAAGATCCGGTGAGCGTGCTGGCCATGGAATGTCACCTCGAATACAGATTAGGCGGCTTGGAAACATTTGTGTTAGCAATTCCATGGATAATTTGGAAGTATGCACTGTGGCACCATCCTGCTGAAACCACACCAACTGGCCAAACTGATGGAGCTGAGGCTGCAAGAAGCTGCGTAACATGTGCATGTAACGTTGGCTATTTACTGTAACTGTCTCGTTATTCTCCTCAAAGAAGTACGCGCCTATCACACCCAGATGTGATACAGTGCACCAAACAGTAACATGTTCGCTATGCAAAGGTCGCTCATGCTTTGGGCGTGGATTGCTTTCAGCCCAGTAGCGGAAATTTTGTTTATTAACGCATCCGGACAAATAAAAATGAGCTTCGTCACTTGACAGAACAACATCATTGGGCACAACATTTTCAAGCAAAACTTCACAACACTTCTTTCGATTTGGCCAATCGCATTCCTTCATTTCCTGTACCAACATCATTTTATACGGATGGAACTTCAGATCTTCGTGTAAAATTCTCCTCAATGAGCGCTGGGATAGTCCAAGAGCATTAGCTTGTTTACGAGCTGAACGTCGTGGTGATTGCGTTACAGCATCTCTTACTGCTGCCACGTTCTCCGGAGTTCGAACATGACGTGGTCTACCGGGCGACTTTTGCTTTAAGCATGAACCTGTTTCTCTAAAATTAGCAACCCATAAGGATATTGTCTTTCTGTCGGGTATTTTTCCATGCCTGCTTACTCCAAAGTACCTACGAAATAATCGTTGCGTTTCAATGATGGAATCCGCATTTTTAAAATGAGTTTCAACAACGAACGCACGATGTTCACTAGTCCAAGACATACTGTCAACTGAAATAGCGCAACCAGGGAAATATAACAGTGTTACTTCGGACACGCCCTCTACACAAGCGCCGCCGCAGCGACAGCGGCAAATTAGGGAGATCTTTATGCCCCACCCTGTATAAAGATAAGAATAATACATAGTCAAATTAATTCTCTGTAATTTTCTGCAAAAAATAAGTTTTTTTATGGGATTTGTAAGGTCCTCTAACTTGACTTGTAGATAAATCTCAAACAGGAAATTTTTACAGCACTATAATACACTATAGAGGGTTTAGCTGTAAAAATTTCAGATTTGTAAATTTTGTCCCAACAAAGATATAACAGGATGGCTACAGAAACTGTGAAAAAAATTTCCCTGACTTTTCCCTGACTAAACTTACAACATTTCCCTGATTTATGACTACTGATTATATTACTTTCCTGGCTTTCTCCCTACTCAGAATCACTGAATATGTACAATATACATTATTAAAAACACTTTTACCAGTTATTTGATATGAAAAAAATATTTTTATGAAATTTAATTTTTAAAAAATGGAATGAACATCCTAAAAAAATCTATTAAAACTGTATATTACATTTCTTATATGCAAAAAATACTGGAAATTTTAACAAAATACCTTGCTTCTAAAACTGCATAAAAATTCTAAGAAACATCCAAACTACTCTTTGCAACACAAGTTAAATTATATTAACAGTAAAGGTTATAATGGTCTTTGCTCAAAACTTTAACAGTTCAATAACTAATTAGTGCTCTTTTCATGAGTACCAGAATAGCATGTTGCAGCATAAATATAAAAATAGTATAACTATATGTACCTAATAATACATATTTTAGCAAAGATTTAAACAAGATTAACTGCCAAAATATTACTTCAAATCTTTATTCTTTAACAAATAATAAGAAATTAATTGCTCTAATTAAAAACTTATGCTTTTATAAATGAATATAAGTTTTTTTTAATTCCAGTTATTATTACAAATAATGCTAGACATAAGATACTAATTTATAGATAATAACTCAAGTAACTATTAATTTTCCCTGATTTTTAGATATTTTTACGAATTTCCCCGACTTTCCCTGATTTTTCGAGATTAATAAAATTCACTGACTTTTCCCTGATATCCCTGATTTCCAGGTTCTGTCGCCACCCTGTATAAGGTGTCAAAATTTGGAATTTTTGAAATTATCCGATTTTGAAAGCCCGTAGCTCTTGCAGGAAGCAAACCTCATGGTTGAAATATTTTGTAAACAAAGTGCATTCAGGTAGCTACACATCTTCCCCCCCCCCCCAAAAAAAAAGTAATTCAGAGAATAGATTCCTTTTGGGAATAATATGCATTTGAAAATTGAAAATTGTCATTTTTAAAGTCGAACTTTTAGGTTGATTTTTGCTATTTGGCATACAATTTTCCTTAAATGTGTACTGGAGATAATAAAGGCTGTTTCTTCCTGAATAAACTGGTTTTTGTTTCATCAACCTCCGGTTCATCAGTTCCGAGTAATATAAGTTAACGCAAACCCCTACAAATGCAAAAATCAGCACGTTTTGTAAAACAAAATGGCTGCCATCGGAATTCAGGAAAAAATAAAAATTTATAATTAATCTTCTTGGACTCTCTAATCATATAGGAATCAACAAAAAAAAACTTTATTGGATTATAAAATGGTCAAGCAACCATCATTGGATCACTTGACATGGAATGACCAGTAATGGAAGCATTCCAAGTTATCAGAAATAGCTTAAGATTTATTTTTAATGTTCATGAAGAATTTTTTATCTCTCTGAATAAAGGACATTTTTAATCTTTTCCCTTATGGGTGGTTCAACTGTTGAACCAGAAATTTTTTACCTTTGAATACAGGTCAGTACAACTGCTGTACACCAATAAGAATTTCACTCCCTGTGTTCAACAGAGTTCTTCTGGTTTAAGTCCCCGTAGAGTAAAAGCTTAAACATCTTTGACAGAAGATTATGCTCAAAATGGCATTGGGGACTACTTTGACAAAAATAAGTAAAAATTCAGGTTTTATCAAAAACAAACATACATGTTTTAGTAAATGATGAATTTTAGTAAATGATGTACTAGGAATATAAGAGAAATCTACGACTCTAAATTAATCACCTTGTAAGTAATTATATTTGATCAAACATAAATAGCAATAGATAATTTTTCAAAATTATGTATTATTTATAAACCCAAAATACTAAAACAAAAATAAATAAACAAAATACACAAAGTTTGTACAATCATTAAAAATTTCTTTAAAATAAAATGATTTTATAATCAACCTGTCATATGAACATTATAACTTAAAACTAAAACTTGAACATCACACATTAAGTCATTAAAAAAAAAGGTTATGTTAAAATTCTTACTTCTGCAAATCTGCGTAGTTCTTGCAAGTTAAAACAATAAAGACAAAAGTAGTTGACAGATAACAGCAGTTTTGCTTCATTTGTGGGACTTTCTATCAAATATCTTTTAATCAAATCAATACTTTCTAAACATAGATCTAGAAGTGGCCTGTAAAAAATATAACCTAATTAAAACAGAAATTCAATCAAGAGAAAATTTAGCTTTTAAATTTATATAAAAGATTTAATTGCAATGCATAAAATCCTACAATAAGATTCAGCAATAATTTATTGCGAAAGAAGAAAAAAAAACTTTTATAAGCTCGGGAAAAAATATTTTACATTAAATACATTTGCATTCTTTTCATGCTTAGAAACATTAATGTATGTTGTCTAATAATCTCCCAGTCCAAAGCATCATTAACCCTGCTGTTCTGTTCGGGTCTATTTGATCCAAAACATTTTTCAACTTCGAATAAAAAACGACAGTATAAAGATATTTTACAGACACAGAATTAACTTTAATTTACAGAATTGTTAGTGAGAGTGATATGTTATTTCTCTGAAAAGGATTTTCTTTTATCTATATATTTTTTGTCTATTTTTTGAAATTGAATGAATGCATCGTTTGGGTTAATACGGCCCGATTCCGTTTTCCCTTAGTTGTATGTAAAAACTTGCATAATATAATATTAATTCAACAGGAAATGACAAATAAATTCCTGAAAAGTAATCTTATGTGTTTTGTACAAGCAGACAAATTCAGTTGAGGTTAGAGAAAGAGCGATAACTAGGTCATGAGATATGATATCTCTAGTAAGGTTGTAAGGTGAAGTATTGAATCATTTCGCCTGTTTTGAGTTATATGAGAACACAACATACATACAGAAATATCAATAACTCTTGACACTGTAATGACGTGAAAATAATAGTGATTCACGGATATTTGAGTGACACCGAAATAACTCAGCTTATGGAAATACTGCAAAGTGGAACCTGGTGTGCCTAGCCTTTAATCCACCCCAGGGAAAGAAAACAGCAGGTAATCCCACATTAATTAAAAGAGACCACAGATCTTAAACTACTTCCTTGCTAATGTCTTCCCTTCTTAAGAATCCTCATTTTAAGATTTCCTTCGCCCATAACATAAAGATTAATCATACAGCTTCTACGATTATAAAAAGTAGATTTGTAAAAGAGCAAAGCATGAGTAAGTGAGCATAGATTCAATTAATATACAAGAGAAGTATGCCTTCCTTGATTCTTGAGGGAAACGGATGTACACTTATAATTGTATATGCAAGAAAACTAGAGAAAACTTAATACAGCTAGTTCAATCATAACAAAATAATTCATTAAGCACAATTCTAAAGCCCATCATTCCACAATTGTTCCACACAAATGACATGATGGCACTCCACACCATTCTATTTTTAGCCTATCCATTAGGGCGATTCAAAAAAATATTTTTTTCGCTAAACGCCAAGACACACCTTACTTTTTTTTACATTTATCCACAGTATCACTCTCCTAAAATTTTTGCTCTCTACTCCTAATGGAAGAAGGTGCTCAATGGCTTTTCATTTTTGCACTTTTTAACAATTTCATATAATTTTCTAGTTATAGACTAGAAAAGAAAATTTTAATCCAAAAAAAATTATTGATGTATTTGGCAACAGTTTTTGTCATATCTGGCAACACCTTTTATACATGCCACATTTTTGTGTGTGTTTGACATTGCAACACCATATCCCAAATCTATATGTTCGATAATACTTTGTAGTGTAGTCCTAATGGATCAACGAGGCAGCAATAAAATGTACTTGCAGAAGACAAAGAACTAAGAAAAAAACAGCAAAGAATTCTTGATAGGAATAAGAAAGGAGGATGAATGAAACAGAAAAGTCATTGCTGAAGTACCAGCTGCTTCAACCTCAGCTGTTTATTCAATGACAGATTCAGAAGACTCTGTTTCTCAACCCAGTAGTGATGAAGATTTCTTAGACAATAAAAACAAGAGACATGGTCGAAAAAGTAATGACAAAAAAGAAAAATCGGACTTTCATAACTATTCACTCCTCATGATACTAGTGCTTTAGATCGTAATAGAATATCAGATCGTGAAGCACTTCATTTAATTGTTCCAGTTGCAGCAGCTTTGGGACACGATCTTTGTACGCTTCCTCTTTCAAGAAGCACCATTCAAAGATCAAGGAAAAAAAACTAGAAAAGAATATGTTGAATCTGCAATGACAGAATTTAAGCCTGATTATCCTTTAGTCGATCATTGGGGTGGCAAACTGCTGCCTGAATCTTTTGGATTAGGAAAAGTTGAGCGACTGCCAGTATATGTGTCAGGAAATGGCACTGAAAAACTTCTTGGTGTACCAAAGTTTAGTGGTGGGGGGACAGGACAAAATATAGCAAAATCTGTATTCACACTATTAAAACAGTGGAGTGTAGAGGAAAAAATTCAAGCTTTAAGTTTTGATACAACGAGTGTAAACACTGATCATTTACAAGGGGCACACATTAATTTAAGACACATTGGCCATAAACTATTGTGGCTTGCCTGCCGTCACCATATCATGAACTAATTTTGACAAAGGTATATATGGTGTGTTTTGGACCATCGTGTTCACCGGAAATTCCACTCTTCAACAGATTTAGAAATGTTTGGCAAGGAATTAAACAAATAAACTTTCAAGGAATTGAACTCGAAGAAAATGTTGAAGAATTCAAATCTCCAACTATAGATTTTCTAATATCTGTAAATAAAGGTTTAATTATTAGAGATAATTATAAAGAGGTAATTGAGTTGACATTAGCTGTTTTGGGTAATCCACCTGAGAAAATCCATTGGAGAGCACCAGGTGCATCCATCAGGCTTGGTATATGATTAAATTTCTGTATGCTGTTAAAATCTTCCTGTTCAGAGAACAGCAAGATGTGTTCCATACAACTAAAAAAGAACAGATGCAGCTCCAACAATTTGTGCAGTTTGGTGCTTTATTGTATAGTAAAGCATGGATTGAAGCTCCACTTGCTGCAGAAACTACTGGAAATGATCTAAAGTTATGGAAAGACTTAAAAAAATACGAAGTAATTGATTCTGAAATTGCAATAGTGCCAAAAAAAGTTCTCGAAAATCACTTGTGGTATCTTTCTGATGAATTAGTAGGTTTAGCACTATTTTCAGACAGAGTTTCAACAAAAGACAAAGGCCAAATTCTTGAAGGAATTAAGAACACAAAAGATTCACGAAATGCAAGAGGGCCAGGGAAATTAAACATAATAAAAGATAATGCTAGTCTTGGAGATTTTGCACTAGAAAGAACCATTGAGCTTTTCTCTCATTTTAATATTAATGACTCTTTTCTAAAAGAGTATCACCAGAAGAATGGAAGGAAAATAGCAGCTATAGAATAGGCAGAAAAAGGTAAAAGAACTAAGAGTAGTTAGTGATACAGCTGAGAGAGGAGTTCAGCTAATTCAAGACTTTAATAAACTGTTAACAAATGATGAGGATGATAAACAATTCCTTTTGCAAGTTGCTGAAGCAAATCGAAAGGCTGTTCCTTCGGAGACAAAAAAGCAATCTATTGATAATAGTCTTTCAAACACAAAAGTGTAAAATCTCAAAATGTTAATTATTTTACAAAACTTTATTAATATTGTAAACTTGTAAATAAAAACTGCAATTTAGCTTTATTAAAACTTTTAAACACTTTACTACAATTACCTGAAAACAGTTGCAATGTACTTCTGTATGTAATGTCGCAATGTGTATCTGACAACTATTTCATCAATGAGCAGCATCTTAAAGTTTGAATTAGAGCTTAAAATTTTGCGAGAATATTAGAATGGGTAAATGTAAGAAAATGAGGAGGTGTCCTGATCTGAAGGTGAAAAAAAAAAAATTCCAGGTATTTGTGAACCACCCTACTATCCACTTATGTAGGTCACTTACTTTTGCTCCATGCAAACCACAAACCCATACACTATGGGCACTCCAATACCCTACTGCATCTACTTTTCCCTCTACCTTCAAAATGTCAACCCCCGCTTGCTCCGATTTCTGCTAGAGTGAGAGAACCTCCCACCACCACTATACCAGTCACATTTCAGCATTTATGTCCCTGCAGTCCAAATACAGAACACCGGCCCATGTCCGCGTGCCTGATGCCATTACAGCACCCGTACCAGTTACAGCAGTTGGATTTCCAGATTGATTAGAAATCTAAGCTTCCAAGCACACCACTCCAATTCTCATTAGTGGTTTTTTTTTTTTTTTTTTGCATTGATGAACAGTTTTGGTGTGGAGCTGTTGAATTTGATTGGAGTGGAGAGCTCGTAAATGTCCAGCCTAATAGAATTTGCATCTTTTTTCCAAAATATTTTCAAGATGAAGTCTGGAAATAACTCAAAACTTACTTATTCAAAAACTTAGAAATTTTTTCTGCAAGTAATAGTGGCATGGTCAGGACTTCTAGAACAGAACATGCCCAATCATATTTACTGCATGGTATGTTTAAAAGTTTCACAGCAACTCTGCAAATGTCTTCTTCAGTTGAACACCTGTAATATTAGCAAAAAAAAATTAAACTGATCATTACACTAAAAAACTCTATGAATGATATTACTTAATTACCAATAAGGAAAAAAATTCATAAACAAATAAAGTATTTAAATGCCATTAAATTGAACTTTTCAGGGTATGCATACGATTCACATACTAATGGAAAATATAAAATGAAACAAACATTAAAAAAAATTAACTACAAAATATAAAATATTTACTTTTAAGAAGGCAAAATGTCCTAGAACTAGTATACAGACATGACACAGGATTGGAACAAAAAAAGCTGAACTTCATAAATAATGAATCATGCATGCGAAACATAAATACCGAGAAGTAAAATAAGTATGATTAATTGAACAATAAAATAAATTAATTTATAATTATTTTTATATTCAAAATATTGTAGATTTTATTATATAAAAGAAAATTAAGAATGATAAAATCCGATGACGAAAAAGCTGAAATCTGTGTTTCCACGGAAATGTGTCAGGTCCGAGTATATAAAAAATGTGCCAGAAGAGTCCCAGAATGTATAACAGTTTTTAAGAGGGTTTTTTTTTTTTTTTAGGGGGGGTCAAATTTTCACAGAGCCAAACTACTGAGAATCAAGACTATAATGTTCTATCATATTTACAGTCAGTATTTTCATTTCTTAAGAATATAATTATTTATATAAACAGATAAATTGTAGCATTGACGCTTTACATTTTAATTCTGAAAACTATATACAGAAAGATCTCAAATTAAGAGAATGTCTGCTTATAGGGGAAAGTCACCGAATTTTTACCAGCACCAAGATTCGAACAGTATCAAAACATCAATTCTGGGTCATTCCATGTTAATTCAACCACACCACGACACCCGTGGTCAAAGATTTTGATGAAAGTTGGCATGTTTGTTCCTTTTATGGATTTCAGAAACCATACAAAATATTTTTGCTGTATCTCAAATGGTTTAGGATTTACAGCCTGTTAAAATTTTTCAAAATTTAACATTTTTTTTATCAATTAGGCCTAGCAAATGCAATCGGTTCTTTCATAGAAAATAAAATATCTTCCTTATTTACCAACGATGTTGATGAAAATATTTATGAGTATACTTTAATATACAAGGAATCCAGAAAAAAAAATTAATGAAACCAGCAAGTGTTTATACATGGCCAGGAAAAATCCCGAAATATTATTTTGAAAATTTTGGAAATGAAATATGGAGTTTCATAGAACTATCATCAAAAGGGAAATTCAACAAATGATAATCACTTAGTAATTTTCCCCACACTGCAATTCTCCATTTTCCCAAAACATTAAAAATTTATTAACAATAGATTCTTTGCAAAATAATATTATGTACTAAGCAAAATTGCATACACTTAGTTGTTAAACTTGATCTTGTTACAGCTTGAATGCTTTGATTGCTTATAATAAGATTCCAGGAAAAAGCAGTTTACTCATGAGTTGACTAGACTTTAGAAATAGTTTTTAATGTTAAATTAAATTATATTATAACATTTGTGTATTGAACAGGTTTTAGAATTAATAAATCTACTCTATAACTTTAATTATGCACCACCAAATTTATATAATTTTTTTGTTTAATTTTAAGGTTCTTTTTTATTTGTGATGAAGAAGTCAAGAGATTTCTAATTTTGAAGCCAGAAAAAATAATGAAGGACTTAAAAAAAAAAATAACTTTATTTTTTCATGTGGTAGGGTATATCTTTAAGAATAAATGAAAAAAATATTTTTGATTATCCTTTTCCCTTCTGATGATAACCTTTCAGTGTGAAACTTCATATTTCCAAAATTTTCAAAATAATATTTCAGGACTTTTCCTTGCCATGTAAAAATACTTGCTGCTTTCATTTATTTTTTACTGGATTTCTTATATATATCAAAGTATACTCAAATATTTTCATCAACATTCGTTGGTAAATAAGGAAGATATTGTATTTTCTATGAAAGAGCCAATTGTGTTTGCTAAGCCTAATCAATAAAAAATGTGAAAATTTGAAAAATTTTAACAGGCTGTAAATCCCTAAACTATTTGAGATTCAGCAAAAATATTTTGTATGGTAACTTAAATCTATAAAAGGAACAAACATATCCAGTTTTATCAAAATCAGTGACCATGGGTGTCAAATCCTTTTTTTTTTTTTTTTTGGTTGATTTGACATAGAATGACCCTTAACTATTAAATATTTGGACCATAAAATATGCAAATTATGTTGCAACAATGTAAATAGCATGTATGAAATCATTTTTACGGGAAAGCACTACTTGATTACAGTTAGAGAACAAGTGTTTATATTTAGGTATCATCAATTAATTATTTTAACAAAAGACAAAAAAAAAATTCTTATGCTGTTTTAAAGTAAGTGGGAAAATATATTATATCCTCAGATAGGAAATTTGTTTGGCTAAAATTTACAGTAATAACTTTATGAAAATAGTTTAAAAATAAGGATATGGAATTTTTTTTGGTTATAGTCCAAAAGTTACCTAAATTGGACTATATAAATCAATGTGATTATTATATTGAACGACAGGAATAGCTCAGAAAGCAGTTATCATCACTAGTAGTCCCCATAAATTAGAAGTGGAACAAGCCAAAGCAAAAAAGCAATAGAGGATACTTAAAAACTAAGGTTATACTGTTTTATATAATTTGTAAGGAAACAAGGAAAAAGAAGAAGTGATAGAGAGCATAAAATGTCATCTTTAGGTTCTTGCATTGTGTCCTGGTGTAAATTTGGGAATCAAAAATTGTTTTTGCTATAATTGTGCTTAAAGAAGTTGGTGGCCCAATATGGGAAACCAATGGTCCAATCTGAGCAACTGGTTCCCTTGATTGGAACAACAACACAATTTGTATAGTTCATTTCAATATTCTGAGACTAGCACTTTCGGACAATTTTACACAGGAAAAGGGTGTCAGGCAATGAGTAAGATGAGCACATTTCCGGTGTTCTTTGTAAGATCACGCTAAGTAAAATGTAAAAATCTCTCCCTCCTTTCTTCACTTTTCCCCTATTTTGATAACTACAACTGGTGCATGCACAAAAGCGCAGAGGGTTTCAGAATCCGAGTCGTACTAGAAAGCTGCTTTTTTTCCTTCTATAAATTGTACCTCATAAAAAATTAAGTTGTTTTGAAGATATATAAGCTACAAAATAATCTAATGCTTGTTTTTCATTAAAGTTATTTCCTTATCATCTGTATAGTAAAATATGTCCAGATGGTTCAAATTTGACAACTCTACCATACATAATATTTTTTTTCTCTAAAAACAATCATTTAATACTTTCATACATATTGTGTTTCATTTCTAATACTCCAATCAATTTTACTGAAAGACAAAATTCCCATCTCGTTACAAACAGGATCATTTGTATCCAAAATCAAAAGATATAATCTTTTTTCACTCCAAAAGTTGACTAGTTGATGTCTCACATTCAGTTACAATACCTGCAACAGGTTAAACTAATCATTTTCTGAACTTCTCAATGACTGGTGGGAATTGTTTTAATTGTGCTCATAAAAAGTTTAACATGTAGTAAAGACAATACTTTTAATTTTTTACTTACATTACATTAGGACAATATTTTTAAATTTAAATAACAAGCAAACTAACAATTCTTTTAAAAACAATTCTTCAATAATGGTCTTTGATATAGATTTCAATAGCCAAGTATTGTCTTATATAGAAAGGCAAATCAAATTGTATCAAAACCTCTAAAAAACAACTGATATCAATTGTGGCAGTGAAATAAATCAGATGAACAGGGAAAAAACTACTTTTTGAGAACTTGATATACATTTAAAAAAAATAAAGTCTATGTATAAAATATAAGACAAACAGAAAAAGTGTATCATGCCCTACAAATATTTTGAAAATACGATTCAATTATCTTCCAGGAAAAGCAATAGGGAGAAACTACCAAGTTATCTGAAATCTTAAATTCACTAAAATTAAAAATCTGCCAAAAGTATTGTCTTTCATTATTATATCCTATTCTTCAAGACTTACATGAAATCCATAGTTCTCCTGAACATTCTAATATTTATTACAATTTAAGTTAATAAAATATTGTCCCATAGTAACAGACATAAATTTACAATAGAGCAGGCTTAAAATGCAGATATCAACAGTGTATAAATAAAATGACTGTGAAATCATAGTTGAAAGGAATGTTTATCAAGACTTACTTAACTCCGATGGTTTCAATAAATTACAGACATTAAAAGCAGGATTATAGTCTCATGGATTTTATTGTACATATGTTAATATCAGCTAATAGTTAATTTCCAATTTTGTTTCCCAATTTTAAAATTGCAAAAAAATTTACAGACAAAGATAAGGTTACCTCAATTTCTTTCAACCCCAAAAGGGGTTACATGTGAAAAAGTTTTAAAAAGCAATATCTGAACAACTAATGACAAATTCAATAACCTAGTTTCTACATAACAATAATTCAATTATGATACTTTTTTAAATTCTGAAATTAGACTGGCATTCCTACAGAGAGACTTCTTATAATAAAAATCAACATCTTTAGAGTTTTAGAGAAAAAGCATTTTCAAATTGCAAAATATTAATAATCATTTATTTATTATTATTATTTGTTTCACTTTAGACATCACAGTGTTATATATTTTTAATACTGTTCAGTTCTTTATTAGTGTACATAATTCAAAGGATAATACAAAAATTATTGAAGAAAATGGAATGAAAGGCAAGGAAAATAATAGTAGTAATAACAAAGAGAACAAAATCAAAAGTGCAATATATATAAGACAAACTATATTTATGAGAGATTCCATCATGCTCTAATTTATTTTTATCATTATTCTGAGATGTTTTACCTTCATTATATATTTATTAGCTGTATCCAAGTAGGGTTGTTTTTTTTTACAAATTACAACCTTTTATAAATAACTGACAATGAGTAGACTCTATTTTATCACTATATTTAAACATTATAATAACTAAATTCAGAAATTGTTCATTAATTTTTTAGCATAAAAGTGATTTCAGGTAATAACAAGAAAAGGATGAATTCATATTAAAACCTTTCAGTCTTGTAAATCTTCAATTCTTCCAATAAGAGAAAAACTTCATCCTCGGCACTCAACGAAACCTCCAATTCAGACAATAAATCACTGATGATACTAAAACGAAGAGCAAGAATATATAAACCCATTTGGAAAAATCTGAAATTTTAATTAGTATTTAATATTCAGGATGTGATCAATTGACAATTTAAGGTTATAGAACCCACTTTTAAAAGTTAAAATTTGTTTAATAGTTTTTATGTGTTGCAGTGAAAATTTTATTTGCTAGCCACATATGAGATGGCACACAGATTACTAAAACTGCTACTTTATACTTGAATAAAGAAATCATAGATAATTCTTATATATATGAAAACACAATATTTCTTTAGAAACCAGAAAGTACTAGCACACTCACAAATGTTCAAAACAATCCAAATTTAGAACAAAATTGAAAGCAGATATTCACTACAAATGACGAATATGGTCTATTTTTTATCACAGACGCATGTAAATACTGTTAATTTGAAAAACATCAATTGATAAAGATACACTTCCTAATAAAGCATAGGGTAAGGAAAATTAAGGAAACTATAAAAACTAAAGAATTTCAAACTTTTTTGTTTGAAGCAAACAAAAAAATAAACTATAAAACCAAATGAAAACAATCAATAATTTATACTTAAAATCTAAAAATAATTTTAACATATAATTCATTTTCAGAAAGAAGTTAAGTTAGCAAACTGACATCACAGTGGAAAATTCAGAGGATATTCTCAATACAGGATTGTTATTCTTAACTTACAGATATTTCATCTATGCAATAATTGAAATAAATAGGAGAGGTGTCTGGAATTTAAGTCCTTACATTTAAGCCATAATTCATAGACAAAGTTAAGTCTTTTCATAACAGCTAAATGGAATGCAATTTTAGCTTGAAAATAAAGCTAATAAAACAATGTTTATAATGCTCATACATTGTATATAATGTAGTAAATGCAATGAATGGAACTATTTATATACACTATAGCCAAATGGATAAATTACTATTAAAATGCAAATAGAACATAAATAATAAAAAGAAATTTTTTCCCTCTTGAAAGAATAAATCTACTGGCATTGACCAGCAGATTATGTTATTGACTTCAAAATTATATAAACAGAACAAAAAGATAAAATTGCATCAAATATCAAATTGTATCTTAAAACTCCTTCCCCTTCACATTTCTTTTACATATAACTTTGATGCTTAATATTGTGATGGAAAATTGCTAGCTCTCTAAATATTAGAAAACAGCTGTGATTACCACTAAGCCAAAATGAAATTCTACTTCAAAGTTGCTGTTCAATCTCACTACTTAGTAGGTAGAATAAACTTTACAAATCTGTGCTTTTTACATACCTGAATCAATTTTTGATACAGGTAATGTAATAATCTCTGAACAGTTGGGCTTCAGAAAAAAAAATGATATAAGAATGAATGAAATTATTGATGATGGCTTTGTGAAATATGAAACAAATGTTCATCAATTAATCTACTATTTCCTGAGTTAATGAAATAACGAAAAAATATGATTTCTACCCCCACACCTATTCTTAGCAGCTGTACTCAGGGTTCAGTTTTATTTTCAAAGCTTCTGACTGTCACTTAGTAATATTTGCTGATGATGCTGAGATGTCAAAAAAAACCACAAAGCACTTTAAAGGTATGTTTTTCGGTTAAAGTTTATTGAGCACAGCCCTTTCTCTCTGCTTTAGCTTGCCAATTCCTTGCCGCCAAGCAGAAGACGGATTGGCGACATCAGAACATTTGTTTTGGTTGCGCAGGAATGTTCCTATTCATGTCTTGTTCGCACAGGAATCATTATATTTTTATTTCACGCTTCAGCATTGTGATTTTATTGGTCAGGTATTTGCTATCTGCGATTTCATTGGTCAATTTCTTCGAATTTGAATAAAACTTCATTTGGAATTGAAATTCTCGTTTTTCGAATTTTTTTTTAAAAACCTAGATTCCTAAGATTCAATGAAAAAGCGAAGATACTATTTTCCAGCTTTGCTGTTGTTTTTTTTTTTTTTTGTTTAAAAAATTTGCCAGGAATCCACTTGAGATGCCGCAAGCATTGTATGCACAAGGTAACAAAATGCTCACTGAGCATCCAAAACAAATGTTCTCACATCGCCAAGCCATCTTGATGAAAGTAGTAGACATCGCTTCATACATTTAACAAAAAATTGCACATGATCTAAAAATTAAACCCGTTTTTCAGATTACATGAAAATTATTTCAGCCCAATTTTTTTCCAAAAAATACTCCAGATTCATAACAAACTGTTGCAACTGCCACCATGCAACACATAAGTCCCAAGCTCTAGGAAAAGAACCAGAACAATGCTGAACTACTTCACTAAGAGTTTTCCACCTTGATTTAAGCACAGTAGATATGGGTTTGAATCTTGTAATTACTCGAAATTATTCCTGTTTAGACAGAATCTATGATGAGTTGCCAATGTTTTTCTATTTATCATGATCTACCCAATAACCAATCACAATAATTTTAATGCTTAGCATACCATTACGATTCTATTAATTTCCTTCCAGAAGAAAAGTCGTAAACTGTAGCTAATACCTAGAAAAATAGTAGCAAGAAAAGCTTCTTAAAAAATGTCTTAATTTTTTAAATTTAACTCTCTAAAAATACAAATTTAGCTTTTCTAATTAATTTCAAATTAATTTTTATTACGCATAAACAATACTAATTTAATTAAATAGGCAAATCCAAATTAAATGTGGCCACACAATGATATACCACACTCAACAGAATCAGTAAACAAAATGCTGTTATCAAAAAGAACACAACTCTCAAATTTCACATTCTGTATTTAGAATTTATCATTATTTTACAATATAAAAATATAATAACTAGTAATTCTGTGAACCGTAGATTCTGCCCCCTCCCTTCGCACCAAAAAAAAATCAAAGATTTGTTCTTCATAGCAGTCTTTAAAGTTTTATCCAATGTTGTCATTCATTTTGAAGACAATATTGTTTCCCACCCGACATCATAATTTGTCTCTAGGAGGTAACTTCTTTGGCCCCCTATATATACAGTAAAAGCTTAACTAACCGGCATGTTCAAGTAACGCCGATTTCCGGATACCTGAAAAGTCCGGATAGTTGAGTGTGATGGGAAAAATGGGGGGAAGGGGTAGATTGCAGATTTTTTTTTTTTTTTTAGATATTTACGGCCAAATAATTTGTTTTTATCATTTTGAAATGTGCACTAAATATAATTTTTAAGTATACGTCTGTATCTTCCATAACATTGTATTAACAAAACATATTATGAAGATTTTAATTTAACTTTGATGATAAAAAAAAAAGTATGATCTGTAACTGAATTTTTACCATAAATATATAGATTGTAAAAATATAAACATATAAAAATAGCCGACGAAACTGAAAAATATTCTACTCGCATAATAAAACTCTTAAGTGATCATAAACAAATCCCAGATTGAATATTATCTTTTAAAACTAGACTCAGTCACTTCACTAATTATCATTTTAAAAAATCGCAAGGGTTATTGTGCAATAAGAGAGCCTCCAATTCTCCCGCACGTGATATTACATAATCAAAATCAACATCTGCCAGTATTCGGAGAGAAAATAAATAAAGGAAAAGAAAGAGACTTACCAATCTGGAATAACCCCCATGAACTTTTTTTTTTACTGATTGTGCGCTTTTCCTTTTTTTTTTTTTTTTTGTTTTGTCAATTTCGTTTTAGGTCTCATTTTTCAGCGAAAGGTGAGAACCTTTTATTTTTTGGGGGTTCTCATTTTTGCCTTTGACCCCCCCACCCCCATAAAACAAGTCTGTGTACCTCACGGTACTGTATATTGCTTTTATTTTTCCCTTTTATGCCCCTCCATGCAGAGTGGATGTTACATTCCAGAAATAAATTGTCCATGTAAATGGAACGGCGAGGATGCACGAGTGCTAAATTTTGGTGTGTGGATGTAAACCCCCTATTATATAAAACGCTATATAAATCTATTATATAAAACACTAAGGTGGAAATAGAACGTGGCAGAAAAAAGAGGTGAATTTCTTTTCTGCTGATGGCAACTACTGGTTTGTTTACAACAGGCAACGGTCAAAACTGATAATTAATTACAAGGGGATAACAGCCTTTATTTCTTCAAATCCCATCTATATTATATAAAACGCTTATGCATGGCACAAAAAGAACCTTTATTTCTTTCTCCCCACTGGCAACAATCAGTTTGTTCACAAATCTCAACCCTGAAGCCGATATTCTTGAATTGGTTTGAAGTCGGAAACAACGAAATTTTTTTTTAGTTTAGATCGTTTGAATTAAATAAGTAATATTGAATGTCCTTTTAACTAAAAGTTTCTGAAAAATTGGTTTATTCACCTCTCGACAGCTCAAATTTTCGGAGTTCCATCTATTTTGGGGAAAATAGTGGAGCGAGTGTGTTTACATGTGCTGAAGCAACATTTCGTTTAAAAAAGTGCATGCTTAAGATTTTGCTGGAAAAAAATGCATGGAAATTTTGAAAAAGGCTATCTAATCAATTTTTAAATGCTAAGGGTAGATAATTATGTTTTAATTTTGAATAGTTAATATGAACATGTTTCAAACCACTATTTTCTTTAAAGTGTCCTTTTTTAGCTAAAAGGTTGAAAGATGGGTTACATCATTCTGCAACAACTAGAATTGAAAAACAAATGACTACACTAAGGAAAACACTATATCTTTCTTGACTAAATGATTATTGGAATAAGCATGTATACAAGTGGGGAAGCTTTCCTGTGCAATATTTAAATGAAAAGTGGGAATGTTTAAAATTTTGTTGTAAAAAGCAATGATTTTTGTAAAAAACTCTTATCAATTATAAAAGGCTAAAAGTAAATAATTATTATGGGCTTTAATTTTGAATAGTTAATATGAACATGTTTCAAGCCACTATTTTCTTTAAAATGTCCTTTTTTAGCTAAAAGGTTGCGAGATGAGTTATGTCATTCTACGACGACGAGAATTTTCTGAGATTTAAAACACAAATGACTATACTGAGAAAAACACTATATCTTTTTTGACTAAAAAATTATTGGCATGTATACATGTGGGGAAGCTTTTCTGAACTACATTTTATTGTATATAGGACATATTTGAAATTTTGGTGGAAAAAGCAATGTTTTTAAAAAAAAATTGAAAATTTGGAAAAAGGTTATCTTATCAGTTTTAAACTTAACATTATGTTGGAATGAAGTTATGTTGAAATAAACTGTTGAAGAAATAGTCAAAAGTGTATGCCAATAAGTTTTAAATGACTGATTTCTGAATGATGAAAATAATTTTGATTTTTAATCATCTTTGAATTATAAATATTAATATTCAAATTTCTTTCTAACATTTATATATATATATGTACTACCAGAAGATTTTAATTGTAGAAACTAATGAAAAATTAATTTTAGTAGTTCATGCAATTTCAAATAATTTAAATTTACTTTTAGTAATTAAAGTACTTATAATTTCCCAATACTAGCAGAAACACATAACTATATGGTGAACAAAGTGAGCTGGTATCAAACAGTGATCGTGAAAGAATCGCAACACGATTTTTGGAGGCTGGCGAACGGAGCAAGCAGGGGGTGTAATATATATATAAAAATTTTACAACAACTGAGCTAGGACACACAGTGTCTTCATTGTTATGAGCAAAGCGAGCAGGGTTTGCAATGCAATCTTCCTGCGGGTTGACGAGCTTTAGTCAGCAGGGGGCAGAGCCCCCTAGTTTTTAGAAAAACTCATTTTCTAATTTTTCCGGTTGGTTGAGCTTTCCAGATACTTAAATGCAGGATAATCGAGAATTTACTGTACTATCTTACAAAACAATATTTATTATCTTAAACCAATCAATATACAATATTGCACACCTATATTATGTATGAATTTTACTCCCTGTATTTACAAAGCAAATAAATATTAATTATTAGTTACATCAATAATGTACTGGAACAAAGTTGTAGAAATTTTTACGCTAGAGAGTGGAGGTAGTCATGATATTTTTATAACATGAACCATTTGGTTAGAATCGTTGTAAAAACATACTATTTTATATTAAACAAAAAATTTTACCCTAGAGAGTGGAGATATTCTTCATATTTTTATAACATAAAACATTTGGCTAGAATTGTTTAAAAAACATACTTTCAAAGAGAAAAACAACAAAAGATGCAACTAAAGAGAAAAAAGCAACTCTCAATGTGCAGCTATGTTTATGTCATCTCTCTTTTTTTTTATGTGAATTATTTACACAAATCTTTGCTTTCACCAGAATTGACAAAAGTACAATTTAATGCTTTTATCAGCATTAAAAAAATTGCAATTAAATATCTTCCTTTATTAGTATTAACACAATTACAATTTAATCTCTCTCCATTACCAAAATGATTCAAATACTCTGATGATGCCAAATTTCCCATTGATTCGAAGACATTAAAACCATTCAAATGATAACCATCTTGAAACAAAAATTCTTACATATAAGTCATTTTTAATGACTGTATGGAATCTTCACATCAAATTTGAATGAAATTGAACACCACGTTTGGTCATAACTGTGTAACAAACAAATTTACAAACAGATGAAATGCTGAACAATCGAGTTGAAACAGAGAGTTCGGTTTGCTCGGTCATTAAAATAAACAAATAGAATAAAACTTCCTTTTATAAGGAAGACAAAGCAACAAAGATACAGCCTTAACATAGATGTATAGCATTCCAGGCATATTTAAGCCAGAAATGTTCAAGGAAAATAATTACAGGCAGAAAATATAAAAAGTATCAATGTATGTGGTCTAATTCTATGTAAACAGTCATTCACTCTTAGGTTTAAAATGGAGGATGGTTAAAAAAAATATGTATACTTTAATTGTCAATTTATTCTCGCATTTATATCTAAATAACACTTCAAAAAATATCCATTCCAATTTATCATTCTTATTTTCTAATTGAGTTGTATAACAGATAACAATTAGTTCAACATCAAATACATTAGTTTCTGTTTCTCTAGAAAATATATTCAGATTCTGCTTACATAGAAATTGATTCTGAATCATTCATTCGTGAAGCATCTCGTTTCACTTTTTTCCACAATTCTAGACATTCCTTCTTTTTATCAGCAAATGTCAATATCAATTTGACAGTAGACAGAAGAGCTGTTTTATGCATTCCAGACAGGAAATAACAATAAATCAAAATCTCATTCTTCTTCCATAAAGAAGGCTGAAATCCAGAAAAAATTAGATCATATAGTAATCATAGGCACAGAAACAACACAAAACTACTTGAGTACAGTATAGCATCACTTAAATAAAGAAAAATCATCTCTTTTTACATTCAACAAACTTTAAAATTTCAATTAGGATGAGTTCACTTATAGATTTTGCTGAAGGACTCCTCAATTACATTATGTAAATTAACAGAGAGATAAGAGTACTGTTCAGCAACGGATTCCGAGACTACCACTTTTGGACGCTTTTACACCGGAAAGGAGTGACAGGCAGAGAGTCATATGAGCACATTTGCGGAGTTCTTTGTTAGGTCACGCTCAGTAAAATGTAAACATCATCCTTCCATTCTTCACTTTCCCCCTATTTTGATGAAAATAACTCCAACCAGCGCATGCGCAAAAGCGCAGAGGGTTTCCGAATCCGTTGCTAAACAATAACTTAATGTCTTTTTAACTTAATTTATGTAATTAACATAAAATACCAAAATTAATTTATGCAACTGTTCACAATATCATTGTCTTGTTATAATGCATTTTATGTTTCTCATTAAATTACAAAATAACTATATAATAATAGATATGTTCCCACAAACAGTAGCAATAAAATGACAACTATCTTTAATTTTTTATACAATTTTCATATCTTATAAAGACTTCTTAAAAATCAGAAAGTTTACATTCCATAAAAAATTAATGAATTTCCAAAATTTTAATAAAGAAACTTGCTTCAAACCAGAACCTTAATACATTTTTGCTTCAGCATTTTGAACTTTAGCTATGCAAATACCATCATATGCATAATAATAAAATTACCTTTATACCAGTATTAATTGCTTGCAGAAGGAATTACCTGACTGTTAATTAAATGAAAACTTCTGGTAACACTGATGTCATACTATCAATAACATATAACATTATTAATGGTAATGATTTTATTACCAAACAAGCAAATAAAACCAATCAATGGTATGGTTAGCAAACCCGTCCAAAAAGACTGAAGTTTTCAAGTCTGCAGACTCACGGAATCTCTTTGTTTATATTGTTAAACATCCATCTTCCTTCAAGAAATTCACTACAGTTCAATTCTTTGATATTTATTATATTACTCTTTCATTAAAGTTGTACTGCATGCGATCTGTTTATTTCTGATGTACAAAATGTGCCAATTTTTCTTGTACAAATTGTGGCCAAATATTTCCTCTATATACTTGTTTATGAAATAAAGATAATCGAACACATTTTTGAAATGTTTTCGTTTTAATGATGAAACTTAATTTTGAGTAAAAGTGAATTGAAACTCCAACTTAAATATCAAAACTTATAATGCATTTATAGAGCAAACATATACTGCGCTTTACCTAACTGGCTTATGAAATAAAATGTCTTGTTTCAAACATTAAAATATCCTATTTTGCTAAAACACAAGGGCTGTTAGAGATGGACCATGCAATTTTAAATTGGCCAGATAATAACAACATTTGAGCCAACACTAAACAATCCAAAGTTTTACATTAGCATTAGTTTCCAGATTTAGAGTATGCCTACTCTGATGACAATATGGATCTTCAGCAAAATCAGAACACAAATTTCTAAACTTCTAATTACAAAGCCGAGTTCTCATTAAGAATGCAAAGGATAAAAATATAAGGCAGCAGTACCAAAATAAAGAGAGAAAAGGGGTTAGCATTTACTCAACAAATAAAAAAAACAGCATTTAAGAAGTAACACTGGCTTTTTATATTTGCTATAAAACTCACTTCCCAATATGAGAAAACTAAACATGAAACAATTATTCAAAATCAGGTACAACTAGAGAGAAAATAAATCTCATGCATTCAATCACATGAGTCTAATAATAATATACTGGGAGAAACTCTTAGTTCCATACCTGTTTATCATAATTAAGAAAGAGCTAACAAATAGCAATATTTTTTAGCGACTTCACATACAGATTTAACCACAAATAATATAATTTTTTATGGAATAAATAAAAAGACATGGAGTAATAAAGAATTTGCTAATATCAGATTCTAGGACATTGCAAATATTTTATTTACTGCAAAATACAATACCTTTAAATCTTCCATTTCTTCAGCAGAAATATAATGAAACAGCATATCACAACTAACTTCCAGAAAATAAATACTTTCAAAATACAATCCAGTTTTGTATAATGCGAATCCTATATTACTGATAGCAGTTACTGAAAAAGACAGCAAAATTAATAATATATATATATATTAAGACTGAAAGCTGAAAGACAGATTATACTTTTAAATGAATTTTGTATATTGCATAGATGGAAAAAGATTTTGCAATAATGTTTCAACAGCAAAGCATATAAAGACAGCAATTACATGTGAAAGAAATAATTTCAGCTCAACAGCATTATCTTTAACTCTCCCTATTTATTCACCACAACTAAAAATATCTGTTGTAATCAAGATGTTTTTGAGCTGTGGACTGTGAATCAGATGGAACTGCTTACCAAACACAAGGAATTTTTAAAAAATGCAATGTCTCCAATAAAAAAAATCACTTCAATCTCAATTTATAAATTAAAGCATTTTCAGTGCAGTTTTGCAAGAAAATGTATCAAGGAACAGTATCTAATTAACCTTCATTCTTCTATGACAATCTGCACAGATTGCCAAATTATGTAATGAGTTTTAATATTTTTTTTAATTCAAGATTCAGACACAATGCATCAAGGAAAGCAATATAATCTATTTTGGTTATTTTAGAATTTCTAGCTGAGAGGGAAGGGACCAAGAACATGTGGATGAGAAGTGGATCAATTAGAAGGAGGTTCTCTTTTCTCCTGGGGGTATAGTAATGGTTTAGGGTAGAATTAACTCCACTCCAATGACTGATCGTACCACCTGAAGGAGGGGTTAGGCCATGGCTGGTGATAGTCCTTAGAACTCCATCCTCAGTTCCTACGTTGGTGTCATGATGAACATCATTCAGATTACCTCAGATGACAAGGTAGGGCAGGGGTAGCTCGCTTTCAGTTATGTTAGAATTTACACGAATGCTTTGGCAGGAAGGGGCAGGGGATTCTTTTCTGTATTTGGATATGCTAGAATGTCTCTGAATAGGAACTGTATTTTAAGAAATATTAATAATTATTTGATGATCCTAGTTTTTTAAAAAATTAGTGATAAAAACCATATTTTGAAATGTATGGATATGCAGCTTCAAATTTTTCTAAAGTATTTATCTAAGATTGTTTTCTGGATTCTAAAAATTTAAAGCACTGAAAAGTCTAACAATGAATTGACTGATATATTTTGAAGAGGTCTAAAAAATAAGTTTCTCAAAAACTGTTCAATGAATTTCAGTTCCAAATTAGGCCAGTTAAAAATTAGAAATCAAACTGCTCCAAAAAGTACAAAATATATACGATTTTCAGCATTAGATTTTTCTCCCTCTTTTATTATTAATTCCGAAGAAAAAACTGACTTTTTTTTCCAAAATGATTCATGAAAAAATAAACAATGTAAGTCAAAAAACAAAATTGGTTGAAAGAGCAGATGTTACTGTCATAACACATTGTAGTTCTTCTGTAGATTAATACATAAGCAGATAGTTTACAAATTTTAGTTCGTCAGATAAATGTGGATGATAAAGTTTGTTACGCGATACCAATTGTTTGGAAAAGTTCATTATGCACGGCAGGGGGGGGGGGAGTATTCCTTCCTAAATAAAAAGAAAGTTCAATTCCGTTTCCTCCCCCCTTCCTTTTACCAATTATTTTTACTAAAATACGCTATCTCGTAATTTGTAGTTTAACCTCTAAGGTGTGAAAGGCATCATGGGGTATTCTTTCATGTCTTCAAGCACAAAATTCTGAAAAGTTTTTATTGAATTTTCAAAACATGAAAACTACCTAAGAAAATTTAAAAATACAACATTTATTTGACTTTTTTTTTCAGTAAGAAAGAAAATAAAACCAAATAAAACTTTTAGAATAGTGTAGGACTTTCATGTCTTTTCTCTCACAATAAAAATGTTAAACTGTTAATCTTGGAATGTATCTCAGATCATTTTCTAAAATGAAAGATTGGACAATCTAACTTCTAAATTATCAGTGTCATATCATACAGAAGAAATATTATCACAACTGTTCAATACTAAAGAAATACTTATATAAACAGTAGCTCAAGTACAAGAATCAACATTTCTGCTCGAAAATGCAAATGTTCTTCTAACAGACAAAATGAGAAATTAACAATAGAAAATATTTGACATTAAAAACATTTTTTTAAGAAATACCTTCAACTGAAGTACATTCAAAAATAAAATCATAATATTCAATGAATATTGCAAATTATTAAACCCAATACATACAGTAGCCAGTAAGGTACTTTTTCAACTCATTTGTCAGATTAGCAGATTTGAACTTGGTTATAGAACATTTCACAAAATTCCGAGCCTCTTTTATCAGTTCTTGCTTTTGATTCACATCTGCAATTAGAAAAGAAATCAATACTGTGAAAAAATAAATAGCATGTTACAACTGCTCAATAATTCACTATGGATGGCCAAATTTTTTCAGGTGAATTAAATTGATTTTAAATACAGTATTTAGTCTTTTAAGTCCTGAAAACAAAATAGTGTATACACAAGGTGATAATCCAATTTGAATTAAAAAGGTTTTTTTTTTATTATATAAAAGCCATCTTATGCTGAAAGTTTAATTACTTCAAAAAAATCTTTAACTCTTACCCTATTCCAATAATTTGTTAAAACTACATACAGCTTAAATACAGAATGAGGGATTTGCCTCAAATGAGTAAGGTCACTTTGATAAAATAGAAGAAATATTATAATAATTTTTTTTTTTACTTTCAAAAGTGAAAGTTCAAGCATCTATCAACATTAAATTTCAATTTTATACATTTAACAATGCCCAAGTCAACAGATAATAAACATTCTTTTTAATTTTCATTTATTCTTCAATATTACCACTAGCTTATTTAACAAAAAGAAACAATACATTTGATAACAATACATTTCTGCCACAATATACGATTGCATCTGAATCCGAGTGAACTAAAAATGAACTGTATTTGGTTTAAAGCAGAAATGTTCATTTTTGAGGCTTATTTTGAAAATTAATTTTTCTTGAACTGAATGAATTTTTCTTTTTTGAACTGCATTCAATGAGGAGGAGGATTTACAAGACAGAACCCTACTTCCCACACCACACCAACATGAAAGGATGGTTGACTCTCAACAGCAGGTTAATTGTGCAATGAGCCCACATGCATGGCAGATCTTTGGTGCAGTTGAATTCTGAATCTGTGATGCTTCAATTGAAGATGAGGCCTTCTCACAGCCCAAAAGACTTTAGACAAGTTTTAGTAATACAGGTAAACCAGTACACAAGTAGCAATATCTAAGGATATGTGGATGGAAAAATTTTTTTCAGGGATTTAAAAATGGCCTTTATGACTAACAATACCAAACTTCATTAAAAAAAATACCAAAAATTACAAAACAATTTTTCATAGAAAGTAGCTTAAATCAGCAAAGTATAATCAGAGATTTTATGTATGTAAGTAACATTCAGTTATGAAGTTACATGAGGATTACTGGGGACAGCTCCTGTAACAAATCAACAATCAAATGATCTGGTATCAATAAACTGGGGTCAGATAATGAACCTCTGAATTGACATCTTTTGCAAACTTTCTAAACACACCAGAAAGTAGACAAATATATAACCAGAACTGACTTTCATCACAAACACATAAAAACAGCGGACTCTGGATTCAAACTGCAGTCCTCTGATAATGAATTTAAGACTTCGCCATCAAATATGTATGAGAAAATTTTCTGTGTCTTAAGAAATTATAAGTTCACTAACATAAAACAACCCCAGATTATTTGAAACCTTAAAAAAAGAATTGTGAAAGTTAAAAAAATGAATGTTAAGAACACATCACACAGCAACTTATTATCAAGCTTTCATATAAGTTGTTAATTGATAAACTTCAGCTACAATGCATTTTCAAATTTGGTTTTGTATTTTAATTATAAAACAAAGCTCTCGAGACAATACAGAAATTTAAGTGCAATACTATTTTTGTCAAGAAATTTGTCATTTATCTTAGATTGGCAATCACAAACTTTAATATATTAATATATATAATAATTTATTAACATACATAAGTGTGCACTTACCTTGCTCCCCTTTTAAAATTGCTGTGAAAAAAAATGCAGAACATTTAGAAATAGTGAGATCAGCCTTTGGACCAAATGGAAAATATTTTTGAAAGTGCTCGTCTGATGAAACATTCAGATATTGGTGCACTAAACTAATATACCATTTTACATTGTTTTGCACTGATGACAAAATATTTTCTTTTCTGGTCTCAATAACATACACAAATTCTGTAAAGCATAGGTAGAAAAAACCACAAGTATAAGAAAGCAAAGTGGCCTCATAAGATTCATACTTCTTTTTTGTAGCTACTATCTTCTCGAAATCAGAAATTGTTTTTTTAGGAGCTGCAACATCTTCGCCTAAATAAAACTGCATTGACAGTTTTGCTATTTCAATACAAATTTTTAAAAATATTTTCTTGTCCCTACTTCCTAAACTCTCTGATAATTCTAAAAGCAAAGAAAACAGGAATTTCGAAACTGATTCAGACTGAACATATTTTACAGACACTTCAAATAAAGAATAAAAAAGTTTAAATAAATTTAAATTGTGGTCATTATCATTGCTAAGAAAGTTTGATTTTGTCCACACATTTTTAAGAAACTTTACGACTTCATCTGGATTCTGTTTCTTGTTGTTGTGGCAATAACGAATGAGAGTAAGTGGAATTTTTTGATAAATCTTTTCATGTTTATCTTCTAATAGCATAAATTCCATGGCTTTAGATCTAAATTTAAAACCCATTTCAAAGTCGATTGGATCATCTTTTTTGTCAATTCTCAGACCTTCATTCCAGAATAATGCGCCTAAATTGTTTATATAAGCTTTAGCATCACTAAAAGACTTTTGTTTATTAGATAGGATTTTCATCAAATATTCTGTACAAGCGAAAGCTGGAGAGTAGAGTTCCTGAAAAGAAATAAAAACATTTCTCATTAAAAAAATAAGGACAAAAAACATACTTAAGTGCTACCTTATATCCTCAAAAATTGATTCATCAAATAAATTTTTTTTTTTTTTTTACACTGAATGAAATATCTATTTCCACCCAATATAGTTAATCCTCTAAGCAAAAAAATATTTTAATATTTAATATCCAAAATAGTTTAATGAAATAATGTTAAGTTCTGAAAAAAAACCATTTAAAGTTATTATTACATTATGATATGTAAAAGAATACCAGAATTTTAAGAAAATTCTACCCAAGAATTTCAAAGAAAAATATAAATAAATTGAACTATCTCTTTTTGAGCTGAACATGGGGGGAAAAAAACCAGTTTAGTGGCTTAAAGGATAAATTCAGAGCAAAATTCTATAGCTGGTTTATCAATTAAGTTAAGATTTAAATTAGAACTTCAGTTTAATTGATGGGTGAAGATTTTTTTTCAATCTTCCCTATTTCTTACAATTTTCTTAAAATTTCTACAATATTCATACAATCTGGTTCTGTTTCCTTGTTTTAAACCTAGAATCTAATTTTCATGATTATTAACCACTTAACCGTTTTGTTTTTCCTATTATCTAATTAGAAAACCTTCCGTAATGGTATTGTTTGTTTCTATTCAACCGAGAGTCAACAGTTCCTCCAAATGTTTAATGGGTCCATACAGTTTTTGCTTCAAAATTTAATATCTATGAATGACATAATTTTGATTTATAAGTTTAGAAAGCAATAATTTGATGCATGTATAGCACACAAACATAACAGTTAAGTTGTTAAATAATTTTCAAATAGTACAAGGAAAAAATCTTATCATACGAGCCTCAATTCTCTTAAAACAGATCTTCACAGATTTAAAGCTTTTCATCTATAATGGTAAAATACAAAATTTATTAAATAAAAAGAATGAAACTCAAATCATATTATTGAAATTAGACATCTTCATGAATAATAAATGTCTTTCTTTCACTGTTCGCCTGTCTGACACAAAAAGAAGCAGAAGATCCCCTAACCAACACAAAAAGAACAATTTTCTGTTAATTATTCAGAATTTAGTTTTTAAATATCATATTCCTTTATCTAAATAAATTCAGAAAAATTGTATCAACTACAGTAGAGTCTTGATAGTTCGAGATAGACGGGACCAGGCCTACCTCGAACTATCGAAAACTCGAAATCATAAAATTTAATAAATAAATGAAAATAAAAGCAATTTTTAAATTTCAGTGTATATTTAAATGAAAAATATACTTACATATTATAACATAACTGCTGATAGCAACAGGTTAATTATATCTTAAAATAATTGCCAATTGTTTTTTGTGTAAACACATTGATCCTAGATATTGATCTTGCATATATCCCATTTTCTTTGAGAAGGGGCATTTATGCAGGTGGCTTTGGGGTGCGCAGTGGAACATATTACCCATCGAACAACAATAAAAACCAGATGTAGTTATTCTTTCACGTGTTGTGTATGTGTATGTGTTGGTCATTATTTTGGAGCTAAACCGATTTTTTTTCACTAACTCGGATTTATGGAAAACTCGAACAATCGAGACTCGAATTATCGAGACTCTACTGTATATTAATTTGAAAAATATATCATAAAAAGAAAATGTATTGTTAAAATACATTGGGAAAATATAATAGAGCATTTTTTCAAAATAAAAGTGAAAAAAATTGATGGAAAACTCGATAATTCACTAAAATATTTTTCAATGAAATTTTCAGATCAACAGAGAAGCAATACTTTGCAGACAATAACCTGGGAAACTGAGGGAAAAAAATATTTCAATCATATTCTTTTATTAATAGAGATAATTCTGATGCGGATAAAAGCATTTCATTTACAGAGAAGTTTTTCTTCGAAAATATAAGAAATGTTTTTATTAACTAAAAATACATGACATTTCTTTTCAATGTACTTGTTTATATGCAGTTATTTTGTATGAATGCCTGGAAATTCTACCAGGATTAGGTAATTCAAGTTAGAAGATTTACAATTGCAGCAATTTTCAGTTGAAGATTTCAACAACAAATTTGCAGGAATTACAGCTTTTTTACAATTTCCCATTATTTTGCTACAATCTAAAAAAAAAAATAGTTTTATAATATAGCAAAAATTAGTTTTATAAATGCTCAAAATAATTTTTGAAATAAACCTTGATTAAATAAATATTATAGTGTATTCTTTTATCATGACACTGTTAAACCTTTACTAAACCATATTTATGTAATTTAAATCCTTTTTATCTCTGCCTTTCAGTTAATAATTACTATCAGGGTGCGTAGTGAGAAATTGCTGCAAAAATTAAGCACTTTTAAGGACTTTTTAAGCACCTTAGCCAAAAAAATTAAGCACCTTTGTACATGCATGCATACGTCGACCCACGTATTTTCTAAGCATATGACGATTTCTGTTTGATAATAATGCATAGTTTTTACTGAAAATTTTAAAATATATTTTTTAATTTTAAATATGTATTTTTTAATTTTAATATTTATTCCCGTATTTGCACAACGTCTTCTATTGTAAAATAAAAGAAGTATTTTTGATTTTACAAAAAATTAAAAATGATAGTGCAAATTGTCATTGTCAAAAATTAAATCAACTTTTATAAGATTAACAATAAAAATATGTTACCTTTTTCAACATTTCTCAAAATTAACAAATGACCAGTTAATTTGCTCCTTCGGGAAAATCATTCAAGTATTTCAATATACGGAGCTACCCATTGTTGAAGTAAGAGGGAGCATAAAAAGGGTCATTAATAGTCCAGTCAATGAAGGGTTTGAGGAAAAAACATTAAATCATATAGTTTTGAAAATTGGTACACATGTTCGTGATGGTCTCCTGATGAACATACAAAGGTCCCTGGCCTTGAGTGATTTAACGAATTAAAGAGCGTAAAATTCCCTACAAAAATATGCTTTCATTTTTTTCTAGCTTTAATGATTTCCGAGATAATGGGTCTCAAAGTTTGCCGCCCTCTTGGATTTCATATTCCTTTTTAAAGTGTTTTTTAATATCTCGAAAACTATTCTATTTGGAAATTTGTTGTAACCAGCAAATTAATGAGAGTAAAATTCCCTACAAATACATGCCTTTATGTTTCTTCTATCTTTAATAGTTTCCGAGGTAATGGGTCTCAAAGTTTGCCGCCATCTTGGATTTTATCCCCTTTTTCTCAGTTTTTCTTGAATATCTCGAAAATTATTTAGTTCTCAAATCATACGTAATACAAAAAATTAAAGAACGTAAAATTCCCAACAAAAGAGCGCTTTAATTTTTGTTCTAGTTTTAATAGTTGCCGAGATAATGGACTTCAAAGTTTGCTACCATCTTTGGATTTCATCCCCCCCTTTTTAAGTTTTTCTTAAATATCTCAGAAACTATTAAAACTAAAAGGAAATTAAAAGCATGTATTTGTAGGGAATTTTACGATCATTAATTTGTTAAATCAATTGTAATTTAAAAACTGAAGAGTTATCGAGATATTCAAGAAAAACTGAAAAAGGGGGTCGAAATCCAATACGGTGGCGAGAGCTTGGACCGGGGACTTTTAGTATGTTCATTAGGAGTCCTTCACGAACATGTGTACTAATTTTCAAAACTATATGATTTAATGCTTTTTTCATCCCCATTTTGGGCCTCCGTTGACTGGACTTTAAGCATTATCTTAGTTGACAACCCTGGATCTATCTCACTCAGGATTCCTTCTCTTTCGTCGGTTTTCTTTCTAGATACATCCGGTAAACAAAGTTTTATGACTATACTTTCGATATCGTATTCAACGTCTAGGGAAACAAAAAAGAAAGAATGTTTTCTTTGTACTTCTCGAGAAAATTAAGCACTTTTTAAGGACCTTTTTTCAAAATTAAGCACTTTTAAGGTGCTTAAAAATGGTTTTCAAATTTAAGCACTTTTTAAGCACTTTTCATGACGCTACGCACCCTGACTATAGCCTTCACTTTCTCAGTTCCCAATCAAGTTCGCAATCCTCATCAAAATATTGAATCAGCAATTCCTTATTTATTGCATCCAATGGGCTGGAACGATCTAAAATATCATCTAAAAATATTTCTCTTTCATGTCAGAACTATTTGAAAACTGCAATAAAAAATATTGTGTTTTTGGAGCAACTCCAACTCTCGTCTACAATGCCTATACTACTATATTACATATTATATATATATTGACAAACATACTTTTAATAAGTTGAAATGATAATAAACTTTTTGCAATACTTATACAATAATTTTTTTTCAATTTCAAACTAATACAATAATTTTTATTTCTATGAATTCACACTCAATAGATATAACTTTCCATTTAAATAGTTTATTAAGAATTCATACTGCATTTGAAATTATATAAAATAATTTATAAACATAGTACACTTCAATAAATACTAAAGGAACAGGATAAATTATAAAAACTTACGTATTTCATATATAGTCTGACAATATAGAATAAAGCAGGCAAAATTTGATGCTGTACTGCATCTTCCAATGAAAAATGGCTTTCTATGTAATCAATACAAAGATTAATGCAAGGAACAACTTTTAATATTAAAGAGTAGTTGCCATCTTCCTCGGTGTCTCCTTTCGTTGAAATTAACTGATAAATAGCCTTTAAGACGTTACATAAATCAACACAAGATATTCTGCCATTATTACATTTTAAAAGAACCTGAAAGAAAGAAAATAATATAATAAAATCCAGAAATTTTATTACAATTGAGAGTCAATCCTTGAATCTGAATCTCTGCTAATAATAAAAGTGAATTTGTGTGATTTGGCACTCTACAGGGCAGACCATTAGATCTAGAGTTACCAAATTTGACACAATATATTTTGAACAGCAAGAATAAGCACCTTGGAGCAATTCTTTTAAAATTTTAATTAAAAATTAATCAAAATTTTGATGTTTTTCTGCAGAAACTTCCAAAAATAATGCAGCACAAAAATTATTTTTACACCATCTTAAAATTCAAAACGTTTCTTTTGAATGATACAAATTTAGTTGTAATGAAGCTTTTTCCTGAATTTTGACAATTTTTAAAAAATATTTTATACATAATTTGCAACAGTACTTTTCATTGTTATAATAAAATTAAACTATTTTTAGTGTTTCTACAAATATTTAATCACATGCTTTTCTGCCATTGTTGAAAACTAAGGAATTAAGATTAAGATTTTTTCATTTTCTTCAGCAATTATCACACGAAATTTTTTCTCTCTTCTTTTATTTCATCAATTTTTTTGTGGAATCTGTAAATACATCCCTTTCAAGATATTACTAATATAATAGCCCAGTTCTGTGGGTAACGCTCCGACATTACCAACAATAAAACTCGAGCCGTAGCACTGCGAGATGTTAAACAGCATTATTTTATTGTTAGAGAACCTAAATTTCAGTAATTTTAAATTTAAAAGAGTAATTGTAGTTCAAATTTCACATTTAATAGCTCTAAAATAGCGAAATAAAATTTGCTATAGATTGATATAAATTATCTCGATATGATCAATATTTCCCTGAGAAATTTTAAATTATATTAATCATATATTTCAAATTAATTTCCATTTTTTAATAGAAAGTAGTAAATTTAAGTCAGTGGTATATCATGCACGTGATATAATTTGGACGCCACGATGCAACAGATTATTTATTGCAATCGTGATGATATAATTTGATATTTTTTGGCGACGTTTGACAAGCAGAGAAGGTATATTAAAGATTACAAGTTTTTTATCTTATTGAACACATTATCAAGACAAAAAAAGCAATAACAAAAGCAAGTGAAAGTAGCCCAGGTTAATGTGGAGTCTATGGTGACCACCTACTTCGTTCCTCTTAGGATCGGCAAATCTTTGCCACCAAGAACGGAGATGAGAGAACATTTGTTTTGGTTGCGCAATGATGTTTTTAACAAGTATCATGCGCGGAAATTTATTTTTTCATCGGTGTTTGAGCATCGCGCTATATTGCACCTCGTTTTGATTGGACTGTTTTGTTCATCTTTTCAATATGATTGGTCGATTCATTCGAATTTGAATAAAACTTCATTTTGAATTCTTCGGTTTGAATATCGGTTCAGTACTGTGTATGTTATTCTGTGTGCTTCGTTTCTCAATGAATGAGTGAAGCTATGAATATTCCGCGATTCTGAAAGCAAAGCCGCTGATGTTTTTTTAAGTTAAAAAAATTGCCCAGTACACACTTGAAATGCTGCAGTCATTGCGTGCGGAAATTCTAGTTTTCAGATTTTTTTTAAAAACCTGGATTCCTAACATTCAATGAAAAAGCGGAGCTACTAGTTTCCTGCTATGCTGAAAGCGCGAAACTGCTGATGTTTTTTTAAGTTAAAAAATTTGCCCGGTACGCACTTGAAATGCTGCAGGCATTGAGTGCTCACTCTCTCCTTTTCAGGTGATGCATGCGCAAGAGAGCAATAAAAAGCGTACTGCACATCCAAAACAGTATTTGATGGCGCAAATGAAATTGAGCCAAAAAAAATTGGCGAGAAGCAGGCCGGCACCATAGACTCCAGGTTTACCATAACCCAAATCAAAACTTTTAGCACTAAAGGAAAATTTACCTGAATATCTTCCAAGAGGGAGGAAACTTCTCCATTTTTTAAGTTTGTAATTACAATCTTGACTGTCAACATTATCTAAATTTGTACTGAAAAAACGGAAAGAATATACACTATAAATAAATACAAAATCAAATAACTTTAAATCAATAAATATACTTCAACTTAAAAATGCTCTGAAAATATATACTCTGAAATATATATGAATATATATACTCGTGTATTCCAAGAATATAATATTTTATTTTCGAATACTGCTCACTACATATGGAAATATATTAATTTACACAATAAAATCATAACTATTAAGAAAGAGAGATGAAATGCATCAATAACTCAGGAGGGTGCAAGTCATACAGGAAAGTCAATAAATAAATAGTTTTCACTTTTTAGGATTCCATCTATTTACAAACGCACACACAAAGTAATATAAGAGATGTGAAACTCTGGTCATAACTAAATTTAGAGAGTAAGAAAATAAATTAGCAACTAATTAAAATTTACATTTACAATTGTTACTTACTAGTACTGAAATTGATTGAAATACGTTGCTTACAGTGTTACTAGTACTTTGACACTAGTAACCGAAAATGAATCCATCAATAAATATTCCGAAAAAATAGACAACATCAGTTTACTTCTGGATAAAAATACCACAGCATAAAAACTAAAAATATATGGTAAATATTAATTACAGCCGACATACTTCAGTTAAAATTTAGCGGCTTGAGATGATGATGATGATGAAGCTGTTTGAGATGTATGCTCGCCCCTTTACTGCTTTATGTCAAATTATCCTTAGTTCAAATTCTGAGATCGCAAAACTTAAAAACTCAATAAAAAATTTTTAAAAAAAACGTGGTCTGAAGGCTCGAGTTAAAAACAAAATTAACAGTTAGATTACTCGGACTGACACCACTAATGGACGAAAGAAAAGTACTCAGTTGTAATTAGTTACTCCTCTAGATATCGAAGTACCAGAGTAGTTAAAGTAATATCTACTCAGTTATTAAATTAATATCACGGATTGTTTAGTGTTGGGAAGTTTTTCATCAGTATGGACGAGCTTTCTGTTTTGTTAATTGGAGTAATATAGAATATCCATCTCCAGAACCGGCGCAATGATTCGTCCACAGAGAGAACGGGTCTATTCTGGTACTCCCGGTTGGGTTAGGAGACGTCACTTTTTCCGCCCGTTAACGACAAGTGCGATTCTCGTACCTGTTTTTCCAACCGGTTGGGATCTCGCTCGGTCGAAAAAAGGACTCCGATTTCTCGGCAGCTCTGTACCTGCCGTAAACTCGTTTCGCTAGCGAGAAGTGTTGTTTCGATATGAGAAGTTATCAAATTTTCGTTTAAAATGGAGGCTGCTAAGACGTTAATTGTGTTTTAAAAGGGTTTATCGAGATAAATGTAATCGATTTGACCAATCTGAAGAAGAATGTATCAATTACTTTAGATTTTTTAAAAAGTAGTTACATCTTTTATCGAATTTAAATAATTTAATCTAATAATTTAATACGACAATCTAACCCAGATAGCACCCAAATTTGATTTTGACTTGATATTGCCTTGTCATGGCAAATTTGACGCGTCAAACTTGAAACGAACTTGACACAAATTCGACGTGATAACTAGCGCCACCTCCTTGCAATGCAAATTTGCCACAAGTTCGACGTGACAAACCTCGTCCTTGCAATACAAAAGAGATAATTTCTCTCTCTCTCTCTGTTTTAAAAAAGCATCCGATTTTTAATAGCATCTCCTAGACCGTCCTTCTTTTTATTAATTCAATAAATCAATGATAATTTGTAAAAAAACTATAATTTAAAAACTTTCAATGAATTTAGAAGGATATGAATATAGTTAATATTTATCACCATTAAAGATGTATTTATAATTTACTCTTACTATTTATATATATTATTTTATTATTATTTTATCTGTAATTCAAGTATCATATAAATGAAGTTATTTTTCTCCATAAAAATAATTAAAGTTTTAATTTAAATATTTTTTTAATTTGAATTTATTTTGAATAATTTTGAAAGAAATAAAAAACGGCGCCCAGGACTGAAATTGCGGACTATCTGAGCACTTGATGCTTGTGAAGAGTTACTGGTATATAAGTTGTGCAAAAAGTTTTAGCCTGAATTGGCTGGCCATTGCCCTTTTTTACTAATGGGTGAACACCAATGGCATGCTACTAATATTTCCAAGTTTCATCACGAATTGAATTTCCTGTCAGGCCCTCTCCTTGTCAGTCTGGAGTTTTGAATCGCCAAAGGAACTATAACAGCGTGTACATTTGCTTCCCAATTCGAAATTAGGTTGGATTATTTTGAAAAATATCCATATCGCATTTTTTCTCAAAGACACCAAGGGTAAGAGGTGGGAAGATTAACTGCTCTTATAAGATGCATTGTTTTATTTCTTGCTTTTCATAAGTCCATTGTTATGGGGTAAACCATTTAACTTTTTTACAAAATATACATTTATAATAATATTATACATTTATAGAAATATAAATTGCAGTACCAATATATTGATGTAATTTACCAGTTTTCTAGAGAGAGGACGCGTAATAAACTTTTTTTTCCATGCCAATTATTTTAACATGAATAAATATTATAAATTAATATTACAAATCATTTGTTTATTTTTTCCAATTACATAAGAAAATAAACATGAAAAAAGTTATTGGGAAAGCAAGTTTTCACAACATTAAAAAATTACATCTTTATCAATGAACAAGAAAAATTCTTTTATTGTCAGATAAATATTTCCATTTTACTTTTGAATTAAAACCCAAATAAAAAAAAATTGTAATGATATATATATACGGAATGAGGAAAGTCAGTCCAAAAAACAATGTTAAAAGAAATGTTAAATGTTCTAATTTAATAAGAAAATATTAAGTAATTAAATCTTTAAATGTAATTGATCTTATTAATTATCAAATATCATTATTGGAATTATCTGATGTGTAAATAGTAAAAGATTTAACTACTTTAAAGATTTCCAGATAGCAATTTTAGTTTGCGCAAGTAAGCTTGCCACAAATTTGTCATGACAAGAGTGCAAGTTTGCAGCAAGTTAACGAAAGCTTCGAAGTCACCATGGAAACGAACTTGCAGCAAGCTTTCTGTCGAACTCATTACAAAATTATAGCAAAACAGAGTACGAACGCGACCTCAGACAGAGCTCGAGACCTACTGCTCTGTAGCCCTGACTCCGCCAGCTCGACTAGAGAGGAGAGAAGGTAGATTAAAGCAATATGGATCAAGAACGACTTGATTTATTTAAACTCTATTCTTGATTTCTTAATTTTAAAATTTTGTGACGAGAATATGATTTGAAATCAAAGGAGGAGAGAGAATTTATTTTCATATAACTACGTTTTGCTAGTTAGAATAAATTATGAAATTAGAGTTCAAAAGTAATTACTTGTAAAATGGGGACAAAATGTATAAATTATTATTTTTCAACAAACGTTGACTTTATTTCGGTTTAATTTTGTTTATGAATTAAAATTTCAACATTAAGAAGAAAAGGGATATAGTTTTCTTTAAAGTGCGAGTGATTTAGTAAAAAGATTGAAAATGTTTCAAAATTTCTTTTGAAAAAAAGTT
>BGPR01000691.1:0-36941 GCA_013235015.1 Araneus ventricosus
TGTAATGAATATTCGTATAAATGTAATCTTTTTTATTTTAGCTTTGAATAGTTAAGAACTAAGTTTAACATTCAAAATTATACTAATTGCAACACTTTAGTAGGAGAAAACACCCATTTTGTTTGTTCATGTAGCAGTTTGAAGTTGGAATACCTAATAGAACTTCTCTCCTACATTTTATTTAACTAAGTTTTCATTAAATTAACTCTGCAGGAAGCTTCAGATAGATCTTAAGAATACTTCCTCATTAACAGATAAGCTGAATTAATTACAGATATTATTTTATAGAAATTTAAGTAAGATGGGGTAAAGTGGTCATAGGGATAGGCTTAACATGCATCACTGTTTTAAAATTTCTTAAGCTTAATTTATTAGACAGGTGTTAGTTAAATATTAATTTAAGATATATTACAGATTATAATTAAAGATATGAAACTGGGTAACCCCAATTTTTGTACCAAAACTATCACATAACGCATATAAGAAATCAGCCAATTGCAAAAAAGGATGTACTTTTTAGTACATAAGCAAATTATTTCATGCTACCTTTTTATTCTTTACAAAGAAGCTCATGTATATGAGCAATAGACTAAAGGTAGTGCAAAAATAGACTAAAGGTAAAGGCTTTAAGTATCCAATTTTCTTTAGATTTGCAAAAACCTGTTCTTTTAATTTATGATGGGCACTGAAGTTGCATGACTTATGGAACTGCAAAAAAGGCCATGCATTAATTGCACTAGAATTTATGTATAATTGCACTCTAAAGAATTTGACATGAGCTGTACTTACAATTCTATAACCACCTGTTTCATCTATACATGAAGTGGCAATATAGAATTCAAGAGAAAAAAAGAAAACAAGTTCAAAAACAATAATGAAGGTTTGACTGAAGAAATTAGTAATAAAAAACTACAAAAAAGAAAGAGATGCAAGAAAACAGATAAAAACATGCAAGGAAAAACTTGATAAAAAGCAGAAGATGTCTTATTCAGTCAAGTGAATTCACAATTGCAGATAATCAATTATCACAGTTTTTCTGTGAGATCTTGGCAAAATATGATGGGGGTATCAATCAAAGGGCTTATTGGACAGGTTTCTGATAAAATAGGAGATTTTCTGTCAATAAAATATCTAAAACTTCAGACTATTACACCTTTCCTGAAAATCATAACATTGTTCGAACTGAAGAGACAGATATCCTTAAAATTCTTGATGAGCCAACTTTTAATCATAGGTTATTAAAAATGTATAATTTGATCAAATAAACTGATTTTCTTTTAAAGTTGAAACTATATTGAGTTTTGTTAAATATTTTTTTAAAAACTTTGCTTACTTATATTAGGTTTTTATGATTATTTTTAATTACCCCAAATTACCACTTTACCCCACCCCATGGGGTAAAGTGGTCATAAAAACATGACAAATAGAAATTGTCATAAAATTGTTAAAATCAATTATTTTTTCCCCAAATGTGTTCTTCAATAATGTAATGTAAAATAACAACCAAAAAATATTAAGTATTTTAACAAATTCTTATATTTATAATCCACCTAAGTTTAAAAAAAATATGGATTTTATGACCACTTTACCCCACCTAACCCTATTAAAGCAATTTTTCAACCAAAAATTTCATTTCTATGTTTTTCTTAGTAATAAAATATGCTGTTTTCCATTTAAATGTGTTTTTTAGAGTTTTCTGTTGCAATTTTACATGTATTTATGCATATACATGTAATAAAGGTGAGTACATGCTATAAAATGCTTCATTTACAAAGCATCAACATTGTTTGAGAATCATCTCTCCAAATATCTTTTCCATGAAACCTGCTAATCAGCTGAATAGTTTAACGTAACATATAAAGTATTTATTCGCCTGTTTACTCAATCTTGACTTGGATTTAGAATGTAAACATGTGTTCCTTTTACGGATTGTATTATGAGCTTTTAAAAGTGATGAGCATTTACATTTCTATGCTTTGCCAATTAATATATGTTGATAATTTATACAGAGTATGTTTTTAAGACATTGTAGCGAGAGATTTTCAACCCTTTTTGTTAAAATATATAGTAAGGTATTTCATGCGTCTAAAAACTAAAGCAAACCTGCATTTTTTTTTAAATTTCAGTTTCTAAATTGACATAAGTTTTCACAGTGGATTTCCATATAGTATTTATAAAAAAAAATTGACCCTGAATTAATAAAGCTAAATATCCTTACTAATGAAAATGTAAATCTACAATTAAAAATGGCATTCACTTAAAAGTATAATTCTATTTCGGTTACTCTGATTCAACTTTATGTTTGTTTAGTGCAGTTGCCTCAGACAACTTTTTGAATAATATTTATTATTAACTTTTACACTGAGAAAATGTTCATTAAATAAATATCTGTTAATATTATTTTATTAAATATAATAATATTTAATAATACCATCTGTTGTTCATCATGTCATGTTTTGATAAAGATTTGAAATTACCTCTAAACAGTTTGCTTCTAAAAGTAGTTAAATAAATAGTTTGCCAGAGCAATTAGGATTGTAATATATGGTTATACTACTTGAAAATATTTATTTCTGTATTTAAAAATGATTAAGCACTTAAATGAAGACTCATCTGTTTTTCTATTCCTGGGGGGAGGAAATAATTTATCTGCAATGATTATTTTCCAACAAATGTTTTCATATGTAGTTGGGCATATTATTTATTATAGGATTTATGCAAAATGATTGACCTTAAATTGATCATGGATAAAGCTTAATATCCTTACTAATGAAAATGATAATTTCCTTAAGAAATTAACCATTAAAAAATTGGCATTCATGTAAAGTGTAATTCTATTTCAGTTATTTTTATACAACTTTATATTTGTTTACTTCAGTTGCCTTTTTTTACTTTAACTAAAAAAAACTTTTGAAACTTTTAACTGCAAAAATTAGGAAAAAGGTTCAATACATGAATATATGTTTATATTATTTTATTAAATACTACCATCTGTACAACTGTTGCTCATCGTGTCATGTTTTGATTATGATTTGAAATTACTTCTAAATAGTTTACTTCTGAAAATAAACTAAATAATTTGCCAGAGCAATAATGATTACTAGAGGTCGACCAGCGGTCGAAATTTGACCGCTATTCATTAAATTTTTAAGTTTGAACGTTATTGAGGTTCTTTTGTCAAAAAGTATACCTCTATAATCATTGCATATAATTTTTTTGAATTTTTTCTATTACGTATGAATTTTGAATTTTATTCTATTGCTGCTACACAATTTTCTTTTCACAACAGATGTATATTGAGCAATCTATATATTGATATCTATTTGACAAAATATACAATGTTTATACAATGTATGTACAAAATAAACAATGCATGTTTTATTTCATTTAGTTTAATGTATTTGTAATACATATTATATATAAATTCTTTAGTGATAATCTCTACTCTGTGCAACTGTTTGGACTAATATGTGTTTGACATTGACAGATTTAAATCATCCGCATTTTGTATTTCACTCTGAAGAGTTTTTTTTATAAATAATCTAAATAAACTCCCTCTTGGAGTGGATTTCACTGCAGGGGGATTAAATCAATTACAAATCATTCACTCCGCTAATTTCTTATAGTGTGTGAACGTAAACAGTGAATGTTTTATTTTATTTAATTTAATGTATTTGTAACACATATTATACATAAATTTTATCTTTCTGCACTCCTTCTCCATATGAACTTTAACTATAACAAATCTCGCACTCCTCCGTGCTCGCAATGTGCTTAAAAAGGGGGTACAAAGTTTTTTCTTCATGTATTAATATATAGATGATATATGGTTATATTTTTTGAAATTATTTACTTCTGTAATTTATTAATGATTAGGTACTTAATTGAAGACTCATCTGTTTTTCTATTCTTCAAGGGGAAGAAATAATTTATCTGTAATGATTATTTTTCAACAAATGTTTTCATATGTAGTTGGGCATATTATTTATTATAGGATTTATGCAAAATAATTTACCTTAATTGATCATGGATAAAGCTTAATATCCTTACTAATGAAAATGATAATTTCCTTAAGAAATTTACCATTTAAAAATTGGCATTCATGTAAAGTGTAATTCTATTTCAGTTTACTTACAACTTTTTATTTGTTTAATGCAGTTGACTCGGGCAACTTTTAACTGAAAAAATGTTCAATAAATGGATATCTGTTTATATTATTTTATTAAGTATTATAGTATTAAATACTATCATCTGCTGTCCATCATGCCATATTTTGATTACTATTTGAAATTACTTCTAAGTAGAAGAAATTACTTCTTTGCTTCTAAAAGTATTTAACTAAATAGTTTGGCAGAGCAATTAGGATTATGGTATATGGTTACATTTCTTGAAATTATTTACTTCTGTACTTAAAAATGATTAAGTACTTAAATGAAGACTCGTCTGTTTTTGTATTCTTGGGGGGAAGAAATAATTTATATATAATGATTATTTTCTAACAAATGTTTTCATATGTATATTATTTATTACAGGATTTTTGCAAAATAATTTACCCTAAATTTATAATGGATAAAGATTACTTAGAGATTAGATTAGATTAGATCCTTACTAATGAAAATGATAATTTAGTTAAGAAATTTACCATTAAAAATTGCATTCATGAAAAAGTGTGATTCTATTTCAATTATTTTGATACAACTTTATATTAACAACTTATATTTGTTTAGTGCAGTTGCCCTAGGCAGCTTTTTGAATAACATTTATTAATAACTTTTAAACTGAAAAAATAAGATTTCTTTCTAATTTTTACGAAAAGTTTAAAATAAAGTTTATTAGTAAAAGTTTAAGCAATCGGGAAAAATAAGCCTGCATGAAAGAGTAAGTTAACCTGTATTTGAGATTCAATAATGCATTTATTAATTTAAAAAAAACATACACAAAAACAACAATTTTTAGTGCTAATAATAAGATAATGGAGAAACTATACACAATTCAGCATAATATAGTTTTTATAATATATTTTCAATCTGATCTTTTTCAGAAATATCATAAATTATTAGGGATTATTCTCATGCATCTCCATATTAGAATGAATTTATATTCAGATTACACCTGTGTCCAATCTAAAAAAAATCAAGAGAATGAAATTAAGTACCCAACTACACATGAAAACAATTGTTGGAAAGAAGTACAACCGTTTATCATAATCCTAATTGCTCTGGCGAACTTCCTAGAAATAATTTCAAATTATCAAAACACGAGTAACAACAGATTCAACTGAAATCTACCCATTACTCCGATCAGCTGTGTAGGCGATCTTCTGCGTCATCTCCGATCCGATAGATAAGTCTTCAGTCACATGTATTACAAAAGTGATGCAATCATTCGAAAACGCATATCACAACAAGAGGGATGATTCACCGAAAGACACTCGTACAAGACCAATAGCAGTAGAAACTGCTATTGGGGGAAAAAGTGATTGGGGGAGAAAAATGTGAATCACAGAGAAACGTAATACGAGGGAAGAAATAGTTGGTATTTGTGGTTTCACGTTCTAGAGAACTGCAACTTTTCATGGCGCCATCTATTGTCAGTATATAGAACTATAAACTAAAACTTTGAAAAGTTTATTAAAAAATCAAATAAAAAAATAAAAACATTTTACTTTTAATTACAAATGATTAAATCACACCTTTTTGACAGTAGTATTCATCACTGGTATTTGTGATTTTTTGATATTACGTAGAAAATAACAGTTCGTCAAATATTCGTCATCCCTATTTAAAACAATTCTGGATTCATAATACGAAAATAACCAGTCATTCTTCCATGCAAGACATTTATTCGTAGAAACAGGAAGTGAAAACACAAAACAAAAACTCTCGTTCAACAGTTATAGCAGGTTACAGTTAAAATAGTGCGCACAAGTACTCGAGACCTAGATTATATGAATTAATACAAAAAGCTCCGTGGACATGACAGGATGTATAATCCACGATTTTTTGAGTAACAAATATTTTTGCTGTTGCTATTTTTAAATATCTATTCCAAATAACTGTTATTTGAATCACACTTTTAATTTTCAAAAAGTCTCATTAAGTATAAGTAAAGTGTTCTAAAAAATTCAAATATAAAAAACTGTTATTACTTCTACTTATTGTTAATACTTTCTATTATGTTTTAATGTTTAGTCCTTTGTATTGTCAACAGATGGCACCAGCAAAAATTCTTGTATAAAGAGATGTTGGAACTTAAGTTCACGGGTCACAATCAATAGTAATCCATGGCGGACTGAGTCTGAAAATTAGTCAATATGGCCATTAGTCAATATGGGCACTACACATCTACAATGCCGTCTTACATTATATTTTTTAATTTTATTTCTTACAAATGTAATAAATGAAATTAATAATAAATTGTCATATTATTATTAAATAATAATAATAATTAATTATAATAATAATTACGTATTATAATCTCTTTCTTATCTAAAAATCTGTTATATTTATTACTAATTAAAGTATACACGTATTATACATATTGTAATTTTGATAACTATAGTGTAATTTTGAGAATTTTTTTAACAAATTGAAAAAAAGTGCAAATTATTTAGCAATTTCAATCTTTTTTTAAAAAATATTTCTTCCTGTCAAAGATTAACAACTCAAAGGTACAGAAGTGTATTACATGTGGTCCATTTCATTAAGGGAAAATCAGCTAACTTTTGAGTTCACTAGATGACTGTGCAAATTTATCAATAATTACCCTATTAGCACACATATACCCAGCGATGCCTTCAGCATAACAAGGAATGCCGCTATAATGGGGATACAACGTCTCTCGGTATTCAACGCAATTTTGGCGAAAAACAGGCAAGAATCGCAATTTTTTCTATCTAAACTTTGCCAATTTGAAGATTTATTACAATTGTAGCAACCATTCAGTATTTTGTAATGACGTCAATAGTCACTCTTTCTGTGATTGGGGTAATCTAACTGTACTATGAATGAAGCCCTCATTTACAGGAAGGGTAGGCCTCCTTCCCCCTCCTGTTAGGAGGTCTTTATGTCCTTAAGCAAGAGAGGAATCTCTCGTCTGTTCTGAATGGAAGCATTTATGAGGTTTTTTTTTCCCAAGAAGCCAGCTATTTTGCTTTTCGCCCAGCTTCGCTGATTGATTTTGCAAAATGAAAATCGACTATAATGATTTATTTAATGAAATCAGAATCTGTCATCGAGTTTGGCCTTCCAGGATTACATTAAAGCACCATTTACGCGTTTTAATTTATACGTTGTTTCATCACAGTCCTCATTCATACGTATGCATTGTAATTCGTTTCGATTATACATCTTTTCATTTATACGTCGTTTTACGTCAGTCCCTTGAAAGACTTATAAACGGTGCTCTATAACAATATACAACAATATATTTTTTAAAGAAATGCGTTGATTTGAATGTACTTACATACTCCTTAGGTTCCGAAAAGATTAAAAATTATTTATTTAAATTGCATCATCGTCTGAAATGAGGATATTCCTCAAAACCACGTGGCCGAATTATTTCACCATAACAATACTCTCTTTGTATACTTCGTATCTAGAAAGCCATAAGTTATTTAATTACTAGAAATTGTTTTGATTGCCTATCAATGGCAGGCAAAAATTACTTTTTCAGAGGAACCATGAATATTCCTTAAAAAAGTAATTTTAAACTTCAAAATTCTGATAGTCATTTAACTTTGTTCTTTTAGTAGTCTTAGAAGTGTTCTGTTCATTGCCAACCGGAACTTCCCTAATGGAGTCGAGAAATTGTCCTTATAATCAAACATCTAATTGCAGGGTCAGAGCGAGGGAGTTGCGAACGGTACGAGAGCCAAAGGCTGAGAACCGCCAACTGGTTTTGCAAAATGAAAATTGATTGCAATGATTTATTTAACGAAATCAAAATTTTTCGTCGAAGTTTTTCTTTCTGTACACAATATTTATTTAAAAATAGTTAGTATATTTCTCAAGAATAAAAATAATAAAAAAATGCTTGAATTAATTTAGTTATGTTAACGTCAATGTTTTAAGCAACACGAGGGATATTTTGGAACGAGCCTCGTTATTTTTAACCCTTGAGCTGGTGCCCCTTTCTCCAAAATGCCACACCAACGGGAGGACAAAAATTTCTTGAGATCTAGCATTAGTCAAAAACGATTTACATCCCAAGCCGTTTTATATACTAAATCTGATCTAACCAAAACACTAAATTTGACGATAATATCAACAAATTTGTTATAAAACATGTAAGAAAATGAAATAAAAATCGCATGTTGTAAACTCATTATAGTCAGTCGCATAGTAAGTTTTTTTTATGATGTAATATTTTTTACTGTGCGATTTAATAACGTTTTTTGTGTGACTGAAATATTAACTTTCTAAAAATAATTTAATTATGTAACATTTTTATGTGTTTCTGTATTCTTTTCTATCTTTCACCGCCAGTACACGGATAGGACTTGTTGCCGAATAAGTAAGGACTGTAAGGATAAACCACTTTAAAATTGAAATAACTATCTTTTTCAAAATGCCAATTTAATTATAAAATTTTTTCCAAATTAAAAAAAATTAAAAAATTATGATTTGAAACATTGCTTTTCATTGTTGTAAAGGAAATTAAACTAATTTCCTTATTTCATTAAATAGTTTAATCGCGTTATTGTTAAAGCTCTGTTTAATGAAATCTGCTTTTTTAAAAAAACAGCTGGAAAATCAATATTCGGAGCGAACAAGCTGGTCGCCAAAAGCGGTTCGTTAGTAATGTATTAAAAACTAGCTGATAACCCGCATTTGCTCGGGGTTCGAGTATTTTTATATGCCCATACTGCGTTTCTTTTTTCTCCAAATATATAGACAATAAATGTGAAACAAAAATTCATCTTCAAAATGAAACTTTTATTCCAACCAACTTACAGGGTGTAATATAGTTATGAGGATATCATGAGTTATTGGAGCCATTTAAAAAATTAGTAATAAAAAACTAATAATGTTACAACTGCGTTTTATTTATTTATTTTTTAAAAATAAGAGCGCATTCTAAAAAGTTTTTTTAAAATTCAAATACGCTCTGTTACGGTGGTTTAGGTCAGGGATAGCTAACCTTTCTGAGAAATGGGTCAAAGTTTGTTCTTTATTTTTTAAAAATAGTAGCCCGTGGGTCACTAAGTCGTGTAACGTGGAAAGGGGGAGGGGAATTATGTTTCTTGTTTGTTTCAGAAATTTTATTTTTTAAGTGCAAAGTAAAAAAATAAAGGTTGACGTAAAAAAATTAATAAAGCAAATTAGATATTACAGAATAAATATGAAGTATCATGGACTCAATTTCACGTACATACATATGTAGATGAGAAAATATAATAATAATAAAGCTGAATTATTAAATATATTCTTTATTAAACCCTATTACGACAAGACTTAAGCACTAGTTCAACACTGCGAGCTGGTACATCCTCATTTTTTTGTTAATCGCGTCAATTTCACTACCGACTGTCATGCGATACAAAATTAGTTAAACACAGAACTAACCGCCCAGAAGCTCCTCTTCTCAAATCAACAAATAAGGAAAACGAGACATAAAATCTTTCCGTTGCTTTGCCTTGAGTCAAAGATGACAAAGGCCACTGTTGACCACTCCTTTCTTTTTTTGCTGCGGTAGAAGGTCTTGCCGTCTGTTGTGACCCTCTAGGTTACTAGGTTATGTGAACTCCCTTCTATTTAGGGGTTACCGAAAGTAACTTCAACCATTCACAGATTTCTCCGCCAAACACATTATAATTCGCGCCGAATTATGGAGAATAACACGATGCGAGATTCCAGAACATTATTCATCCTATATTGGCCGTTTTTCCAGTGCTAATAGGGTACTTTGCATCCAAATAATCTAACAATTCCTGTTGAATAGAGAGAGAGAGAGAGTAAAATATAGGTTTCTAAGTTGTCCTCAGACAATGAATTTCTTAATATGGGCATACACATCCTGGGGGCCTAATTGCCATCTGGCAACCTGGCCAGTCCGCTACTGATAGTAATCAATCACAGAAGTCATCCTTCGACGCCAGAGTCTCAGTTTTCGGTACGATCACAGTATGGGATCTTTACCGCGACTATTCTATTTTTATACAATTACCGCGATTCTGTCAATCAAAGTTAGAAACGAATACCTGCTTCTTTGAGTTCCCGACGAAGCTTCGAATTACAAAAGCGATGTTATCATTCGAGAACGTATATCACAACAGGAGGAAGCGATTCACAGAAAGACGTCTTAAACCGCGGATGGGGGAAGTGTGAATTGTGATATAATACCAGACAAGGTGGGGTATGGTGATCTGCGCGGTGAAGCGTGACCTGCTTATCTGGAAGGTTACCGGTGAAGACTCTGTTTCCCCGGGTGGGTTGTGATGATGCCTCCGTGTGGGGAAGGTAGTTCATGCTTTTGGTGGCGCCATCTGTTGACAGTATATAGAACTAAAAAATAAAACCTCGCAAAATTATATTAAAAAGAAAAGAAATTAAAATAAAAAAAAACGCTTTACGTACAATCTATACAAATGACTGAATCACACCTTTTTGCAGTAGTATTTATCACTGGTATTTGTGATTTTTTGATATTGCGTAGATAATAACAGTTCGTCAAATATTCGTCATCCCTAGTGACCAGGCCCGATTATGTAATACTTCGGCAACAGGAAACCGGAAGTGGATCCTTGGAAAGAAAGTTCCGCGGGCACAAAATAAAGAAAGCATAAAACTCGTTCATATACATAATATTAATTTCAGTACGCAGTTACAAGATAGGTGGGACCGACGAAAAACGCATAAGTCGAGTTCTAGCTTTACACATAAATATTACAAATTTTAATTAATTAGAGGCAAGGGTTTGCAAAACAGCTGTTTTGAAGAAACCTCAGTAGTACCACAATATTGAAAGATATTTTAGGCAATATTGAACAATATGGACGAGTTTTCTGTTTTGTTTATTTACATTAAAATGCCTTAACTACGTAATTCCGGTATAACGCTAAGTCAATGGAATCTTCAAAGCAGGAGTCCAAAAGTAATGCAAATAAAGTCAACCCATATAGCACGTACATTTGCAGCAAGTTTGATTTTTACTTGATATTAACTTGTCATGACAAATTTGACGCGTCGATGTTGTAGCGAAACTGCTGCAAAGTAACGAGGCAGAATCGCCACCCTCGCTTGCAAAACAAGTTTGCTGTGAAGATGTGTGGGTGTGATGGTTTGAAAAGATACCAATCGTCCCACTTGAATTAACACAACTGTTTATTAAGGAAAAGGCGACAAAATAAGAGATGATGATGCTGAAATGTACAAATGCTTTGGTTACAGGTTTTTTGATGAATCAGAAATAATCCAGTGTCGGAGAGTTCACTTCGCTAGAGTATCGAACCACTGTACTCAGACCAGGATTTCGCTTGCGACCGCCTACGCGCAGACAGTTGCTAGACATTGTTAGATCCAGATTCTCCCCTTCGCGGGAACTAAAGACAGTTGCAGTCTCCTACTCGAGAATTCACCTTTACTCTTCGGATCTCCTCTCTCGTCTGCCCCCTGACTCTGAGTGACATAGAGCCGTTATAGTATGAGAGTCGCTGCGCCATCTGGCGGTGACGGGCACAAATCCCACAGATGTCATGACGAATTTCGCACCACGATTGCAAAACAAGTTTGCTGCAAAGATGATAGCACATTTAGAGATAAGCTTTGTCTCTGTTTTAAAAAGCATCCGATTTTTAATAGCATCTCCTAGACCGTCCTTCTTTTTATTAATTCAATAAGTCAATGATAATTTGTGAAAAAACTAACTTTTTTATAAAAAAAAATTTCGAAACATTTTCCATCTTTTTACTAAATATAGAACTCGCACTTTAAAGAAAACTATATCGCCTTTTCTTAATGTTGAAAATTTAACGTTTATAAACAAAATTAAACCTAAAAAACAGTCAACGTTTGTTGAAAAATAATAACTTACATTTTGTCCCATTTAAAAAGTGATTACTTTTGAACTTTAATTTCATAACTTATTCTACTAGCAAAACGTAGTTATTAGCGAAGATCGCTCTCTCTTTGACTTCAAATCATATTCTCAATTCAAAATTTTAAAAATTAATGAAATCAAGAAAACAGTTTAAAATAAATCGTATAGATGAAGATCTATTAGCGCAATATCTTCTCCTCTCAGAGTCTATCTGGCCTAGTGGTTAGAGCGGCAGGTTCTAATCCGAAGTTGTGTTCGTACACTATTTTTGCTATAGTTTGCAATGAGTTTGACGTTACAAGCTTGTGGCAAATTTGACGCGTTGTGACTATCTCGTTTGCGCTCACTTGTTTCAAGCTTGCACTCTTGTCGTGTCAAATTTGTTGCAAGCTTGCAGATTTACAGAGCAAGATTTCTGCAACTTTGCTGCAAACTAAAATTGCTATCTGAGAAGCTTTCTAATGTAGTGAACAAAACAGAAAACTCGTTCATTGCGAATACCAAGGAATATCGAATGTCGTATCAGCATTTCTAAAAGTTTTGGAAGCGTAGAATTTTGGCACAAAAATATTAGTTTTAGCTTAATAATTCGTGTTATTTAAGATTTTGCTTCAAAAAATTCGTTGGCATAATTTTTCATTAAAAAGCCGAATACTGTATAAAATTGTGTAAACAATATTGCAAATTGTATATTCCCATAACGTTGATCAATACAGTGATGACAAAATTGTAAATTCTGCATTTAATAATATAACACAACGTTTTACTTTTCATTTTTTTTACCTGCAGGGCCCAGACAACATGGATCAGAGGCGGCGATACTAGGGGGGGGCAATTGCCTACACCCGTCGGTGACCACTTGTTTCCCTGTCGGCGAGAAAGTAAGAGTTTCGTCGGCAAAAGTCTTTACCGTTTGGGAAGGGAGGTGTGGAGATCTGGGTATCAAAGAATCTGATAATTTAAATCCCATCCTAAAGTTATTATATAAGAACCAGTGGAAATAATCAATTTGTATCAGAATTTATGGACCAAGTAAGGTTAAGCTGACAGAATGACGGACATTTGATTCACTCAGGGCCGGCCTGACCAAAAGCGGGGCCCGGTGCAAAGTTGACCTGCTGGACCTTGAAACAAATTTCGTAGAACAAAACAATTTATTGCATTTAAGTATTTATCACACTGCACGAATATTTATGTTAAGGACTTAAAGAATACATAAAAATTATTAATAATTAAAGTATTTTTTTTTATAAAGTTAACATTTTAATCAAGCTCAAAATCGTTCATAAATCAAATAACAAAAATAATTGTTTCATAAACTCATGAAATACAATTTGAAATGCAACCTATCAGAATAAAATTACAATAGCTGTATTTGTTTCATTTTCTTCCAAGTTTATAGCAAATTCGTTGATGATATAATTGCAATTTATTTTGTGGCTGATTAAGTTTCGATAGATAAAATGGCTATGGAGCTAAAATCATTCTTGGCAAATGCTAGATCTCAAATAATTTTTTACTATTTCCAGTCACAAGAAAGATTTTTCTGCAGATGCAATGGTAATTGGTAAAGTCAATATAATTTCCAGGACAGTCATGAAATTTGGATAAAATTCAAATAAACTATTTTAAATAGATTTTATAATGTTGCGAACCTGAAAGGCAAAATTTGATTACAAATTTAATTTCATTAAATATATCAATGCAATCCCTATCATCTGGTAAAGTCGCATTTAAGTCTTTGCAACATTTAAGAAGATCGTCTTCAGTCAGTTTGTGAATACTATCCTAATTATATAAAAATCCATATGATGTTTCATGTGCGTGATAAATTTAGAATCTTTTCTTGAAAAACATGGCACTGTCGATTATGACGAGAAAATATTGAATTTGGAAATATTATGATAGACTGATCGGTTCCTTCAAAGCAAAATAGATTTTTTTCTTCCAGTTCTTCGATTTGTAAATTCAGATGTCGCCGCCAATTAACTATTCTACTACTTCCTTTGCAATTTTTAAAAGAAGATACGAATCCCGAATCACAATACTTTTCAAAAATTTTTAGAATGTTTTCTAAATGTAAATTTGCAGAACCGATATCTATATTAGAATTTTGAAATATCTTGCTCACATTATTTATTTCATTCAATATATCATACAAATGATCAAACTTAATAAAAATCGAAATGAAGTTTATTTTCTATTAATTGTATTTATGATTTCGTTTTCATGTCATTAGTAGATTCATACAGGTATTTCAAAGCTAGAGCCCTTTAACGCCAAATTATGCCCTGATTAACATAAAATGGCAGCAACTGTTCATTCACAAGGACATTTCAAACCCTGTGTTTCGTTTTTAATTATTTTTCTTGTTCTCTATCAATAGTGTATCCCAGTTTGAAATTCTTTTCAAGTTTTAACAATTAGTAGATAACTTGTGAATGATATTCTGATCTTTCATGACTTCGCAATCGTGATCTTAAATGAATCTCAATCGTTAAGTCCAGTTAAACACAGACGTGATAACTTTGAAGATTTTTGAGATTTGAAGGTGGTAACTTAAACGCATAGCAAAGTGATTTCACAATTTCACACAATAATTATCACATCTTCACATTTTTAAAAGGAGCAACCGTCTTCCTTTTTGACGTTCCCCATTATTTACTTTTCTTAAATAAGAATTCTCAGAAAAGTTATTAAATATATAACTATTTTTATCATTCGGTAAATCGTAGTTTTTTACTTATGTCACGCCATCTTGTATATGAAAGCTATTCTAAATTTCTCAGTTATAATTTCAGACCAAGTGCCATGAACACTTACATCTAAATTTTCGCCTTCCGCGCTTTGTTCATTCTGTTTAAGCTGCGATTCTCGTAATAAGACATCTTATTCTTTATTCGACGCCGACAAAAAATCCTCCGTCTGTAGGTTTCCTTTGCTTCATAATCATCTTCCGTTTTTGCAGTTTTCTTATAATCGCTTTCCTCTTCATTAAGACGAGCGCTGGTTTTATGATGATCAAAATTGTTTCCGTGGATGTGAATTATATGCTTTTCTTCAGTTTATTGCACTATTAAGTTATTAAAACTTCAAAGGAGTTCCATAAATTTATCAGAACCACACACAGAGGCGGCCCGAGGTAATTATATCAACAGGGCAAAGCACCAATATGGCGACCCCTACACACATAACCAATGTATTTTTTTAAATGCTACAATGTCTGTATTTTAAATGCCAAACAAAATTTTACATAGAAATATGCATGTTTAACCTGCAAATATGACTTGATAATATTATGGTGAGAATTTTTGAACTTCAGATATTTTTAAGATTATATAGGTCTTATTGAAACTAAAATAATCTATTAAAGAATTTTATTTTAAAAATAATTGACTTTATTTTAAAACAGTATTGTAAGTTCTGTTCAAAAATAAACTTTTCCTACTTTTTCATCCGTGAAATTTCTTCTCAATTTCAATGTTCTGCAAAATGTCCCTTTCAATTGTCATGGTTGCTAAGCCAACTAGTCGCTTTTGGGACATGGTGGATTGTAGGTACGTTTTGATAAGTTTCAGTTTAGAATAACTTCCCTCGCCAAGCTACAGTTACTAGGAAAGTCAGAAAAATACTCAAAGCCACTGAAAGGTTTGGAAAATTTGCAGAAACTCAGTTTATATTGAAGTAAGTTAGTAATTTTTTTCTCGGTTATGAATATATGATTCATTAGACGTTGCTCTTCTCAAATGGTCAGCACTAAAGACGCAAAATTTTCCAATGAATGCAAGCAGCTTTAAAAAGTTTCCACTGCTTTGTGCTACCTAGTCCTCTTTTTTCTTTTGGAAACACAACCAAACGTTTGAACACATCTCTCTAATGTCTAATCTTCATTTTGTTTTTTTTTCTTCTGATTTTCAGAATTTACAGTCCTTCCTTATCTTTTTCTTTTACTGAACTCCACGCAAAGGCTGGTAAGCTTCATATGATTTGGAGATTTCTCATGTGCTGATAACTGTTCGTACATGTGTTTCCAATCATAAAATCCCGATGCTGATTCTAAGGACATTTGTACAAAATCAAAAAGGCGGCAGCAGAAACAAAAAATTGCATTCACAGGAACTTCTTGATTCGAACAGTAACTTACTATGTTGCCATTTCTAAAAAATTTCTAAAGTTGAAAATCTCCATTCAGCTTATATTGACAGACCTTTTCTAGGTTTAACATTTTTTTATTTTGACGAATTTCTTCATTCCTTTCTTTTTTGCTGATATCAATGCTTTTCTCTTCCTATAAATCGAACCTACCCTATTGGAAAAAATTCAAAATACCGGTATCAAAATGATACCGGAACCAGTAAAAACATACTGGAAATTTGGAAGCCGGTATGAAATCATACTGGAAATTTTGAAGCCGGTATGATACCATATTGGAAATTTTGATACAAGTTTTCAAACGTACTGGAAATTTTGATACCAGTATGAAAACATACTGGAACTTTTGATACCAGTATGAAAACATACTGGAAATTTTGAACCAGTATGGAAACATACTGGAAATTTTGAACCAGTATGAAAACATACTGGAAATTTTGAACCAGTATAAAAATATACTGGAAGTATTTAAGACAGTATACTGGTTTAAATACTTATAATAAGTGCGTAAAAATAACTTAAATACTTGTAATATAAAAGTTTGATTAACCATATATGTGTATGGAAATGGATCCGCGGAGGGAGAGAGATAAGCCCCCTAAAGTAGGCGCAATCTAATTTTTTAAAATAAAATTAGGTATTACTAGGGGGCTCTGCCCCTGCTCGCGAAAGCTTGCCAACCCCCAGGAGGATTGCGTTGCAATACTCCTGGGTTTGCTACGCAAACCCTGCTCGCTTCGCTCGCTACAATGAAAACACTGCGTGTCCTAGCAAAAATATTGTGAATTTTTTATATATATATGAATCAGCTTTTTTTGACTTCTGATGCTTTAATTTAAATCAGCACAGAATAAAATATTTTAGACTCAAAAAGATATTTTTCTTGAAATAAAACTTACAAAGAAAATTATGAAAGTGATAAACAAATGAATAAGAGTTTCAAAATTAAAACAAATATAATTATTCTAAAAACTAACTCTGAAAACAAATTAGATTTAATATTATTAATAAAGAGATAGTGGTCTTACATCTTATCACTATGAGCATAAAAAAAAGACAGTATTATGAATAAATAAAAGTCGTAAGCTGATTTCCTTTTAATGCTTTCACCTTAATCAAGAAGGAATAAATTTTTTGGCCCTGAAAAGGACCGTTTCTTATGTAGTGAAAGCATCAGGAAGTCAAATTCAACAGGCATTGATGTATCAGAGAATTCTCTTAAACATTTTTTAAAAAAATGATTCAACTCTGTCCCACGATATATACAAACACATACATAAAATCATGAATATATGCATTGTAAATACAATATATTGCCCTTCTGAACATTACAAAAAATTTCATTCCTGTATATACAGAACATTGCACTTCTGAACACTACAAAAAGTTTCATTCCTGGTGTAACCATCAGCTTATATGTCTGACTCCACTAAATTATTAGACGTTTGATGGATAAAAAATAATCTTTAATAAAATTCAACAATGTAAAAATAACTCAAAAAGAAATAGGATGCTCAGAGCTAGATGACATAATTCGATGCGATGTATTTCCTGGATCCTTCCACAAACTTGGAAGAATCTATATAATACAAGATTAGGAGCATTCTCGCTGGCTTTTAGTTGGAACTGAAGGGTAATTTCCTGTAGCAGCAGGAGAACTGGAACTGCACGGCGAATTACTTCAGGAGCCGCAGGAAACGAAGTCATCAAACAGGAAACATCTATAGCGTCTGAGACTGGCGCTGCCAGTGGAAAAACTCAAAATGAGCTAGTGGCTGTCTAGTCTCGTCTCTCTGCTAGTGGACAGGTTCGATGGCGTTTAAATACTCGATCGCAAGGTATTAGTTCACTTCGATTCTTGTAGAAGTAGACGCCCTCTCACGGCCGCCACACTGGATATAAAAAACATGATTTGAAAAATTTCCATTATTATTCACTGTAAAAGTCGGAACATCCTTGCAAGAGGCACTTAATAGGTAAACAAATTTGCACTACATCATTACACTAAAAAAAGAATTCTCTTAAACAATTGATATACATTTTTTAAAAATTAATACGGTAGCAGGTCAAAATTTAAATTATATACAAAATATAAGATACATACATATAAAAGGGCTATGTTAATGTTCACGGTATTTCTCTGTAAACACAATTACATACCTCTTTGGTCGAAGAGATAATTGAAACACTATCAAATAACCTGGCTCTAGACAAAAAAACATAAAGTTGACTATGTGTAGAAACAGGATTAGTTAATACCAAGCACACTTTATCAGAAGTTTGGCCTTAGGATTTATTAACGGTCATAGAAAATGCCAAATGTACAGGGAATTGCTTTCTTTTAAAACTAAAAGGAATATTATTGTCCGATGGGATGAGCGGTATTCTGGGAATTAAAAATGTTTCTTTTGAGCTTGACCCAATCATTACTGCTTCAATAACGTTACACTGTAGTTTTGTCACTATTAGTCTTGTTGTACAGCACATTGCACAGGCCTTTAGAAGGCATCAAATTTTGAAGTAGCATTATCACTGCACTTTTTTTTTATCACTTGCTGTTGGTTTGGCAAGTGAATGGCCAACCTCATGATTACCTACATGAGATTTTTCTGAGAGAGAACATTCATTGAGTCTCCACATCGCTTCAGGAGCACTTACATATCTACCATCTAAAAAAGTTAAAAATTCATCATTGTTTAAAAGACCATCATTTGACTGAAGTCTAACTGAAGCTGCATCGTGACCTTCATAGACATATTTATATAGGTACTTAACACTCTTTACAGACGCACACACTTCACATATGCGCATTGGATTTTTTTTTATCAGCCAAGGGTTGTAAGGTACTATATACTGTTCCAGGAGGTGCCTTTATTTCAGCCGCCATAGATGCAAAGGCTAATGCAGCATTACATTCTCGAATCTGCTGTCGATAGTTTTTGCTTCCTGTTAATTGCTGCAGAGCAATTCTTTAAAAAGATCAGGAGCTTCTGTCAGATTTGGAAGACGAACTTTCCCATCATGACAGCATGGTATATTTTTTACTCGAAAATTCGCACACCTCAGACATATTTCCACAGCTATGTTCCGGGACATTCACCTTAATTTGAGAATGAACACGATTCGCCTAAGCTGATTAGAAAAATCACTTTCAGCACGTTTTGTAATGAATTATCGATGGATTGATTTGAAGGGTTTTGGGGATTTTTAGCTGCAAAGGCTATCATCCCCGTATTCACAAAAATTTCAAATTAAAAAATATAAAAAAACTTCAGGTTTTGGAGGAAAAAATGAAGGTTCTGTTTATTTACGAATGATCAGTTTCGGCCTTTGCCGGTTGCAAACAAACCGGTCGTTGCCATCGCAGAAAAGACTTTTCCGCCACGTACTATTTCCGCCTTAGCGTTTTATATATATAGATTATAATACATGTTTAAATGTTATCTGCTTTTTAAAAATTATAACAAGCCATATATACTGATATATTGAAAAATAACGAATCTCTCTTATGCCCTGCTGTTACAATTTTAACGCCACCACCATGTAACTTAGACATACCCCTCACTCTAAGTACCGAGTTTTCTCCTTGATAATCCCCAGATTAAGGGTTCTTTTTTTTTTTTATCAAAGTCCTTATTATTGTTTGTTTTAGGTTGAATGAGAAGTACTCCTTCAGGTTCCTGAGGGAAGTGAGGAGTGAATGTCATGGGAATGGAGCGTTGTATGGGCATCCTTTTAGAACGTAGATGTTAAAGACATTAATCTTTCTTTCTCAAATCCTTAATTATGGAAATAGTCAATATATTCCCCAGCCAGTTGATTTCTTAATGTCTTACTTCATTAAGCCTAGCTGTAATCAGACCACCCGAATATTCATCTAGTTTCAGCAATTTCGCCTTAATCTTTTCGACGATCCCATCAACAAAATCATTTTGATCAACCTTAGATATTAATTCCTTTAATTCATTATTGAGTGTCCTTGCCTGGACTGTTTTCTAGGGGGTTTGGGGGCCATGGCTATTGCACACTCTAAAGAGATAGGGCAAGCCTAGACCCACACCCAATGGAAAAAATAAACAAATAAAATAAAATAAAAATAAAAAAAGAATTAGGGTCACAGTGGATATGCAAAAATACAATGCAGTATGATAAAAATATTTACAAATCATCCTAAGATACAATTTATAAGAACCCCAATTTATAAGATCACAACCCAAATACGATAAAGCAACAGCATTAAAAATTATGGATGTAATGAATTTTCGGCAACTATTCGGTATTCGGCCTATTGGGCCCTTTTGCCGATTATTCGGCCGAATATATTCAGGCTAATAATTTTTTTAAAATGTGCTTTTAAATACACATTTAACAAATAATATTACAGAATTACATTTCATTACATATATTATCAAAAAATCTCCTAACATTATCCCAATTTTAAGTTGCATAGGTGTATTTATTAAAGTTACATATAATTTATCATTGCAAAGTTCGAAATTATTATACGAGAATAATATTTTTTCAGGAACGAGTCTATTTTGTTTGGTTTCATACACGTATAATATCAATTAGGGGTGTAGAGAATATTAAGTATGAGGCCTATTCGGCCCTTTCCCAAATATTCTGTCTGACCGAAAACAGATATTCGGCAGAATAAATTCAGATAACATCTTTTTTAAAAACGTTGTTTTATATATATTTTATAAAGAATATTGCAGATTTACATTCCAGTACAATTATTATAAAAAATTTAACTTTTATCCAATTTTAAGTTGAATAGTACGTAAGTGTATTTAATAATGTTCCATATGGTTTTATATATATCACCAGCTTCAGAAAATAAACGGTCACTATATACTGCTTAGAGGTGCTGAAAGATATTTTCTTGCTAAATTTGCGAACCTTGGAAATTTTTTCGGATTCTTTTCTTACCAATTAAGTGGAAACTCCATCATACCTATTAGAAGTTCTTTATCAAAATAGGAATTTACTTCTAGTAATTTTAATTTATCCATTCAGTTTTCTTCTGTGTTTGTCATTGTCATGTTCTGCAATGATGACTCTTTTATTTCTTTAAAGCAATCCCAAAATGAAGGGAGTTTCTCATTTCTTATTATTGGAATTAAAGTATTTAAAATGTTAAAAATATAAAGATATTAACATTTTTTAAATATACAAATAATAAAAACTCAATTTATTTAATCTTAAATTTTTTTCATTTAAAATACGAAAAATATTTCATTTGCAATCAAAAGTGAAGTGTTTTTTAAAATTTAATATTCGGCCTTCTGCCAAATCACTATTCGTTACATCCCTATTAAAATATATTAAAATCAAGATCTATTTAAAAATATGATTAAAAACAGAAGATCGAAATACTAAAGCACATTAAAATCAATTCACAGCAGAGTCACTTAAAGCCAAATAGAAAATAAAATATACAGTTAATTCTCAAAAAACAACAACAACAACAACAAAAAAAAAACACTCCAAAACTCACCATGAGGAGAGACCGAAGGAAGATCTCCCACGACGCAAAGTTGAGCTGAGCTAGAGAGGGGCTCAAACCGTGAGGTCACGGTTTCTCTAAGCCCGAAGAAGGGAATGGCGTCTGTTGAAGAAATGGTGTCAGCACCATAGGGAAGTCCTTGGAAGAATCGCTCTGAGAGGAAAGGAAGCTTTACGGTCAGAGGCGGATTAAGGTTGTTTTGGCCTCCAGGCTCAGAAATTCTTTGAGGCCCCCTAAAAGCATTACACACAAGTGCTTTAACATCTCCTCTTGCCAGTCATTAGGTTTTAAAACATTATTTTGCATACTTTTAATGATAATAACTACGTTTTTATCGATAACATTTACACTTTATAATTGCTTCATTATGTATAATCAGTATACTGAATCTATGAATTACATCTTAATTAATCGTATTTAAGATGTTTTGAATTGGCATATGTAATTCAAAATTTAACTATTAGCGAAATAAACTAAGAATACAAATAACCTTTTCTTAGCAAAATTGTTTTCTGTATTACTATTTAACACGTCATATTATTTTCTATAACATTAGTAAGGCAAATATACTAACACATTCCTCCTTCTGTTGAATATGAATTAAAGAAACGGGTTTTTTTTTCATATTTCAAAAACATTATTTTCAAATTAAACGAAAAGACCTGCTTTCTATTTAATAAAGCTGTAAATGTAACACTAAACTTCAGTACCCAAAAACAATTCGATTTTTTAAGAAATTTACGCGATTTTGTTACCTGTTTGGAGCTTAGCGAACTCATAAAATTGGCATGCTGTTAGATAAAATGATTACTATAGAATATCATTAAAAACTGAAATGATATCGTAAATAAAATTTACCTTGTTGATTATAAAAGCTTTTCGTAATGGGCCAGTTCGTTAGATAGAGTTGTGTCTATTCCAAAGGATGATAATTTGTTTACACACAAATATGTAAAGCTCTACAGAAGATTTTTTGTCCTCTAACAGCGACCCAAAATTTATTGAGGCTTATTTCTTCTCCTTAATGGGGTTCGAGCACAGCTTTGAATAGTGTCGCATCTCTAATAACAAAAAAAAAAAAAACTTTTCCAAGGTAACACAAAGACATTTTATCCTTTGAACTATATTTCCCATGTTCAATGGTGTATCTTGGTGGCCAGTTAAGATAAAAGACGGTAGGGGACCACGATGATGACTGCTATCAAATGGATTTCAATAGGCGTTTAACGAAAGTGTGTGGAGAGAAATCGGGAGTCGCAGTTTCATATTTCGATCGTGGCAATTATTCGAAATAGCTCATTAAATGCAATTGGCTCTGCGGAAATGAAAAAAAAAAAGAAATACTGAGTGAACTGATCTACAGGTATTAGTACTAATGACGACTTAATTGTTTGGTAATCATTGAAGAAGAAAATTCACCACGCAGTTTAATCACCGAAATGATAGCTTCGTGAGATTTTTGATAACGAATGGGTTTTTACTTAGGCTTGAAAGTTCTGATGGAGTAGTGTTTTTTCATCCGGAATCGATTAAACACCAATCTATCTGAACTGGGATTTTACATCTGGTTAGATAGAAATATATTTTGGGAGTTACTTGAATAAGTCAGTTTATCGCGATATTTTTAAAAATCTTCTGCACTTCGGGGCCTTTTCAGAAGGGGGGAGGTAGCAACCCTCAACGCCAGGGAAGGGAGGTTGCGGCTGCGTGATGTCGGGTTTCACTCAAAACGTTTTAGCCACTTTTGTTGTTGAAATTTCAAATAAGGATTGTCTTTTTTAAGTTTGGTTAATTATTAATGCTAATAGTTTTATGTCATGTGTTCTTTTGTATCTGAGTGTTATGTCATATGTTCTTTTGTATCTGAGTATTATGTCATGTGTTCTTTTGTATCTTTTTTGTATCTTTTGTACTTGAGTGTATGATTATAGATAGGGTAATTTAATTTAATCCTAATAATTATGTATATTGCAAATATAGTGCGCGTTTGTGTAAATAACTAAATTTATATTTGATGTTTTCATTTACTATATATATTATATGTATTTTGCATTATTTTTTTGCTTGCATATTTAATTAGTGTGCCTCAAAATATTTTTTACACAACAAGTGGTCGGCACAATAAAAAAGCTTGGAAACCGCTGTTCTACTATATATAGTAAAAGTTGTATAAACTATATAGTAAAAGTTGGGATGGTGAATTTTTCTAATACAATTTTTTTATAATTATGACTAGTTAGTTTTTAAAAATTAATATTAATTTGTTTTAATTTAAATAAATTAAAAAGGTCAATGTAGGACATTTTATTAAAAACCGGATGTTTTTTAAAACAGAGACAAAGAATCAAAACCTGAATTTGTACAAATTTATCCAGATTGTCTGGCAACTTCAGGTCAGAAATACTGAATAATAAAACGTTGTATCATATTGTTAAATGCAGAATTTACAATATTGTGATCACTAAATTAATCAAAATTGTTAAAAGTAAAATTTATAATGTTGTTTTCACAATATTGCTCAACGTTGTTGAATGTAAAATTTGCAGCTTTGTTTACACAGTGTTATAAGTGTTCGGATTTTTAATAAAAAAGTGTTCCAGTGAATTTTTGAAATAAAATATTAAATAGAATGAATTATTAAGCTGGAACTAATATTTTTGTGCCAAAATTTTACGTTGAAAAAACTTTTAGAAATCCTGATATGGCATTCGGTATTCCTGGTATTCGCAATATTGTTCAATATTGCCCAAAATATTTTACAATATTGTGGTGCTACTGGAGCAAGAAAGATCTCCCAAGCAGATCCATTGACCACATACGACAAAGCCCCACCCCTGAAGCGATAACAGACGCTATTCCGAGCACGACCGGAGTGAAGGGAGCAATTTTATTCATTTTTCTCTTTGAATTACAGAATCGCTGTAAAGTCTTCCTAACTGCGAACTGTTACAGATACTAGCTTCCGAGATTGACTCATAGTACGATCTTCTTTCAATATGCTACCAAAAGTAGTTTTTACTGCATTCGCTATCTGTTGACATTATATAGAATTAAAAACACAAACTTTTCAGAAAGTTTATTAAAAAGAAATTACATTTTTTAACTAAATTTTACGTACACTTAATAAAACTCTTTGAAAATTAAAATTTTGATTGAAATAACAGTTTTTTGGAACAGATATTTAAAATCAACAACAGCAAAAAATTTGTTATTTAATAAACCGTGGATTATTCATCCCTAATTGAATGACAAGATTGACAACTTCAAACTTATTTTATTACATGAGCTTCTTGATCAGTTTCTGACATTGTCTCCAGCTCATTTTTGAAAAGGAATGGACAAATTTCTTTCTCTTTATTTTTCTCTTTTCTTTTCTAAAAAAAATTTTACTTTTGAGTTTTGGATCTATACCATATTCTAAAATGGGATATATTCGAAGCGGAAGGGAAAAAAAGGAACCCTGTAACTTCGAGTTTGCGTAAGTCGAAGTAGCACAACTCGAGGTATTACTGTATCGATTCATTGGAAGAGACATCTTAATCATTATTGCCAGTGTTGTAATAAGAATGTAGGGGAAGGTGCTATAACTAGGCCAGGGTTATATCTCGGCCAATTGTCGATATATCAAAACGAGAATGTAGAGACATTTAATTTCCCGTCCCAATATGTTTATTTTAGAGTAGCAAATTTGGCACAAATATACTTTGGAGGGTGTGAATGTGCACCGTGGTGAGATTGTTTCGAAAAATTAATTAGAATTTCATTTAATCAAAAATTGAGCATGTGTTTGTTGGCGATAACTTTCAAAAATATTATAGCACAAAATAAATTCTTACAACTTCTCAAAATTTAAAAATTATCTTTTCAATGATGTCAATGAAATTGACGCCCAATTTGTTTTCTAATTTTAGCAATTTTTAAAAAAATATTTTTCTACATAATTTACAACAATGCTTTTGGTGTTGCAATCAACTCAAACCGTCTTCATTGTTTTTATAAATATTTATTTGTGTGTTTCTATTCTATTGTTTGAAAGATAAAGAATGAAGATTCTGCTTATTTTTTCATATTCTTTGGTAATAGAGTAGTGAATTGTACTTCAATTTTTATTAATCGAATTTTTAAAGAAACCTGTAAGTTCTCTTAGATATTAAGTAAATCAGGAGGCACAAAATTTTTTGTAAGGGGACCATGAATACTAAATTATGCATAGCGGATTCAACTGAATAAATCAGAACAGTATTTTTGGCAAGCAAGGTGGTCACCGAAGGTGGCTAGCAGTTTCAGTGTGATTTTTCTTTTATGACTTTCTTTATTTTTAAGACTAGTAGTTTATTTTCCTAGTCCGAATAATTTTAAAGTCATTAATATATAACTTGCTTTTCTAACTAGTTTCTAACTAGTTATCTACATATTTTAAAGAAAACAACATCCTTTTTCAGTTATGATATAGTTCATCTGTCATATCCACCTAAATATCGTGTAATGATTTTGAAAAGTTTACTTTTGTACCAAATTCACACATGATAATGGCACATTTTATTGCCCTGGCCAAGGTACAACGTAGTGCTTGTACCTGTAATTATTTTTTGAAAGCAACATTTTGAGCATTTTAAAAAGCAACGCTTTTTTTAAATCTAATTTTTGATTAAAAACTACAGACGCTCTAATGGTGTTTGAATATCTTTCAGATTTTCGTACTTCAGTGGATTGAGATAGAATTTCCTATAAATCTATATAAATTTCAAATGAATTGATCAGATCAGCAACTCGGAACCTATCACGCTTATTCTAAACACCGGCATTTATTGAAAATAGAACAACCGATGATAGGCCAAACATATTATTCAATTTTATTTATGAGACATACTTTAAGTGATCATTCGAATTTTAACAGTTTCAGATTTTAATGATTCGGCTATGCACATCACACCTAAATATTTGTTGGGAGAATCTCAACATGCAAACCTACTTAGATTTACCAGTGATACAATATAAGTATATGTAAAAATTAGTTACAACATGTAAATACTTCGTATTTTTGCAGACAAAAAAAATTCAGAAAAACACTAATGGCAATGACTAAGATTTCACTACATTTTAGTATAAGCTGTTTTAACTACCAACTGTCCTTTTCCAAACTTCCCTATTTTTCTTCCTCTCACTTGATAAATCAACGTAGGCAGGGCGGCCCGAACAAAAGGGGGGCCTGGAGCAAAGTTGATTTGCGGGGCCTTCAAACTAATTTCGTAAAACGAAATAATTTATTGCATTTTGCTATTTATTACACCGCACAAATTGGCTTATTAAGGACTGAAGGAATACGTGAAAATGATAAATAATTAAATTATGTGATTTATGAACGATTTTGAAAATTTTTAATTTCTTTAAATAAATCAATGCAATTCATTTTGTCCTGCAAAGTCGAATTTAAGTCTCTACATTTTCAGACAGTTAGTGAATGTCATTCTAATTACATAAGAATTCCTATGATGTCCCATATTCGTGATAAATTTCCAATCTCTTCTTAAAAGAAAAAAATGCTGCTGTAGATTATGACTAGAAAATATTGAATTTGGAAGTATTCTTTGACAGATGAAATAGCTCATCAATTTCTTAAAATAAAAACTGTTCATTTTTTTCTCACCAAGTTCTTTTATTTTTAATTCAGGAGTTACTTTTAACTAACTCTTCCACTATTTCCTTTGCAGTTATTAAAGGAAGATATGAATCCCGATGTACGATACTTTTCAAAAAATTTTCAAAGGACTTTTAAATGTGAATTTGTGAACGGATATCCATATTAGAATTTTGAAATATCTGGCTCGGAATATTTACTTCATTTAATATGTCATATCAAATAATTAAAGTTAATAAAAATTCAAATGAAGTTTACTTTTGATTAATTGGATTTATGATTTTTTTCCATGTCAATAATATATTCATAAACAAAATTAGAAACTAAAGAAAACTATAGTACTTCAATGTGATCTCACAGATTTCACACTTTTGAATCGGCATTCCCACGTCGTTTCTGACAGTGGCTTTGGAGTAAGATATAAGAGAGGCTTTTTTAGTATATCCCAGCACATTACAGAACTTGCAAAAATATTATATGTCCTTTCATAAGTCACAAAAAATGTATATACAGAGAAGAAGGTTTTGAAATGTCTCTTAGAACAAAATTCAAATTAAGACTTCTGCAAGGTATATACTGTGGTTTGGAATTCTTTGCAAGATAAGAGCTTTTGCAAACCTTTATGTAAAACCTCTCATAATAGATCCGTTATAGTTAGGAATACCATAATTTGTTTGGTTGAAATCCAGACACTTCGGGGGGGGGGCAAAGTATAGTATAAAATTCTAAAAGCTGCCTGCCAACGACCCCTTTCATAACATTACCACAGAGTTTGTGGAAAAGAAAACCGAATTTAAGACGTCAGAATGCAAAGAATATACAATTTTTATTAATATTTGGTAATTCAAAATTATAGTAATGAAAAACAAAATTAAAGCAAAACTTCCAAAACTTTTAATTTTCAGTTGAACTGATGCAGGTCCACTTTTTCATTAACAATGGATGTAAACAATTTTCTTTCATTCGCGGAATGACGTTTGTTTCTGTGACAACGCTCTCTATTGCAACCAAATTTTTCTCTCGCCGCATTCATTGGCATAAATCCAGACATTTTGAAGATCCGGACATTATTACGGAAGGAGGTATGGTAATCTTAGTTATCATACCACTATCTATACAGTTCCTCAAATATAATTCCTCTTTTTTTTATAGGTTTTCAAATTTTGGCTGATAAACATTTTCCTGTCGAGTCTTTTACCGTTTAAAAACAAATAAACCATTCTTATATACTGACATCACTTTCAGAGTCAATCACATTAACATATCTTAAAATAACAGATAATTGTTCTTGATGGCTCTGGAGTGCAATCTAATAAAATTGTGAAATATTTAGCTTTTTTCATTTAAATATATTATTTACTTTCTAGCTTTTTTATCCAAAGAAGAAATCAGTTCATCTTGTATTCTATGAGATAAATAGAAACCTGATGCTGATTTCACACAACGATCCAAATATTGTTTCATGATGGGGTGAAATCTTGCAAGTAATTCGATAAGATCTAAGAAATTACCGTTGTGTTGTTTATATAAAGCATCACTACATCCATTGAATGCCAAATTATGCTCTGATAAATAAAAAATTAAAGCCAGTATTCGTTCATAAACACACTACACTTTACACAGTGTGTTTCGGTTTTAGTTATTTTTTCATGTTCTCTGTCATAGTGTTTCCCAGTTTGAAATTATTCTTAAATTCTAAAAATTTATTTGTAGCTTATAAATTATCTTTTATGACTTTGTTATCGCGAACATGAATGAAACTCAATCATTAAGTCAAGTTAAACGTAAAGAAGTGGTATTTGAGAGTGACACAGGAGAGTAACCATCCATCTTCGTTCTTGATTTTCCTCATTCTTTAATTTTCTTAAATAATTTCGGAAAAACTTCTGCTATTTTTATCAATCGGAAAACAGTACATTATGTCACAACATTTTTCACGATAGCCATTGTAAACTTATCAGTTATAATTTCAGACCAATTACTAGGATCATTGATATCGACATTTCGTTTTTAACTCTTTGTTGATCCTGTTGAAGCTACGATCCTTTGATTAATTCATCTTGCTCGTTATTCGACGCTGACAAAAAATCCATCGTCTATAGGTTTCTCTCTGCGACATAATTATGTTTCATTTTTTCAGTTCTCTTATAATGGCTTTCCTCTTCATTAAGATGAAAGGTGTCTTTATGATGGTTAGGATTATTTTCGCGGATGTTATACGGCGTAATTTGATTTTCGAGATTTTGATTTTTAAATAACTGTTAATTATGTGTTTCGTCAGTTTATTAGACATTTCATTTTTTTAAAAATTTTGCAAGGGAGTTCCTCCCGTTTTCAGCAATTTTCTTTCTTTTTCTATGTTTTTTTAAAAATTTATCAGATCGATTTATTTTCTTCCAGCATCTCTGTCTCTAGTCATATCCCGAAATTGTCCAAAAATAATATAAAAAATTAAGATAAATTTTTAGTAGTATGATTACAACAAACAACAATGAAATATATTATTTAGTAATTTTCAATAATATATTATATTAAACATTTGTCTTCCCTTTAAATACGAGTGTTTTATTTATTTCCCCACCAAACGTACGATATACTATCATCCGTTACAACGCAAGCATAATGAAACACATTGTTTTTACTTTTCTTACTCTGTTTTGGCTATGTGAGTGAGATTCAAACAACCCTAACATTGCCTTAGATTGGTCGACGTGAAATGTGCCCATATCGCGTGATTATATTCAAATGTATGTATATTCGGATTAAAACAAAAAAAAATAGAAGGCATTTTTAACTTGCAAAATCAGTCAGCCTTTAGAAAACGCGGGGCCTAGTGCGGTCGGACCGTTCGCACCGCCCTCCAGCCAGCCCTGAACGTAGGTTTCCTTTTCGGTAAAGATACAGAAATAAAAGCTATATATAGGGGAGAGTCATCGAATTTGGACTACCTGGATATTTTTTAATGTACAGTGATAGAGAAGAGATTTGGTAAAAAAAAAACAAGTAGTAGAATTTTTTTTGTAGTTTCTTTAATTTCAAAACAATGCAATTATTTTTTTTATGAAATTTACTTAAAAGTTGGAAAAAATAGCTTACAAAATTGTGTCATCAGTCCATTAAAGGAAACCGGTTGCCCAGATTGGACCACCAATTTCTTTAAGCACAATTAAAGCAAAAATATTTTTTTCATTCTCAAATTCACACCAGCATACCATGTATGAACCGAAGTATGACATTTTATGTAATGTATTCACTTCCTCTTCTCCTTTTGTTTCCTCAGAAATGATAAGAATCCTTAGTTTTTGTTCTTTTTGATCCAACATTTGATGGCTGTAGTGTCATTTTATTGTTTTTATTTTTACTTTGACTTGTTCCACTTCCAATTTATTTCTAAGGACCGCTAGCGATGATAACTGATTCTTGAGTTATTTCTGTAGTTTAAGATAATAATTACTGTTCTCACCATCTTCCTAGCTTGGCTCTCTTTCTTAAATTCTTGCAACCCTTTGGCGACACCATCGCCTTCCTCCTCTCTTAGAGTTACCAGTTAGTTGAATTTCCTTTGCGCAGCTTCATCAGGATCAACATTTATTTAGATATTATGTTTCGCACTGCAATTTCCAGCTCTGCATGAGCAACGCATTTCTGCCATCAGGCAACCAATAATGAAGCAGAAACTTGCATATTTGTAAATAAATTCTTTGTTTTAATTAGTTACAGTCCGCTGTCATTTATCGTCTACGACAATGCAAACAATCACTGTTGGATGCAAAAAGCTGCGCCATAGCAGGGGGAGTCTGGAGCATTCGCAGTCTTCTGGCAGCTTCCTTTAAGAGCTTAAGATTGTGGGCGTTGTTCCAGTAATTTAGTGATGTAGTAATGCAGTTATGTAGTAATAGTAGCTGTCGTTCTTGTTTTTGTGTTCATGTTGCTTGTTGGTTTTATATACTGTTTTAGCTATTTTAATAAAGTATCGTTTTGCAAGATGGGCTGTATTATTGAAAGAATATTACACCAGATCTAAGAGAGAATCGGGTAGATTCAGAGAACCTGCTTAGTCGTTTACATGTGCTGTCATATTAGCTGAAACAATCACATTGATTTTAAATAGTCCAATTGATTTTAATAGTGCAACTCTTTGTGATATAATCTAGGCAATTTTGGGACAAAAAATCCCCCTAAGCTTATGTTTTAAACTATTTTAAGAAAATTATTATAGCAAACTGTAGCCAAATAAATTTCCTATCTGAGAATTCATTAAAATATTTTCCTATTTGCTTTAAAACAGGGTAAGGCTTTTGTTAAAATAATTAACTGATAATACCTAAATGTAAACACTTGTTCTCTAACTGCAGCCAAGTAGCGTTTCTCTTAAAAATGATTTCATACACTCCATTTACATCATTACAACACAATTTACCCATTTTTCGGCCCAAATATTTAATAAAATTGAGGTTATGATACCGGTCCAAATCTAGGCGCCAGTCCACCTTCGTCGACTCTCCCCTATTATCATTACAACTATAGTTTCTTATTAATTCGGTTCATAGATACTTTTATTTTCATTAGTTTGCAAATAACAGATAAAGAAATTATATGTTTTTTGCCTTTGATCTTAACTTCTTTGCTTATTATCATGAATCTGACTTATAACGCTCTGTTCAGGTATTATTTTATTAAACGTCTAATAGTAGTTCTCTTCTATACTGATGTAAATGTTTGGTAGGAATTCTCCTCCCGAAATGTAGTAAACATTTTCTATGTGTTTGTCAATGCAAAGTAGATATAAAATGAATGCACTCATTTAGTAAGAGATCTTTCTTCACTGAATTAAAGGTATCATGTTCCTCAATATTATTTGCTTTTTATGCGTATATGTTTCTGTAGGAATTCTGAATAACAAGGATATAAGTTATCATTTACTATCACTGATTATAAGCTCTTAACATTCTTAAGAATGTGTATAGCATTACACGATCTCTATAATACCATATATGTATAACTTTTGTTATACAGGGTGTCCGAGAATTATAGGATGCATTACAAAAGTTAGCAAAATTAAAAAAAAAACAACCCAAAACTAGGAACAGTAGCTTTGTCCCGATGCCTCATGTTATTAACACGACTCCTAAAGTTTTGTTTCTCCGAATTGTTTATTTCCAGAATCCGATAAGATGGAGCTAGGTGTGGTCTGATGTGCATTGCATGAGAAAATTTCAGTCAGTAATTGTGCCATTCGAACTCCAGAATTAGGTCCCTTGGATTTTTGAGGTGGGATCTTGTGAAAGATTGTTTGTATCAGATGCCTTACGCTAATATGCAGGAACAGGGCCGGCCGGAGGGGGGGTGCGAACGGTGCGACCGCCCAAGTCCCCGCACTTCTGAAAGGCCCCTCGCCGCTGACGGATTTCGCAAAATTCATTAAATTTTTTTTATCCTTTTTAAAAAATTCTTTCAACCAACTTTTATGTAAAAAAAGGCATAAAATATTAATAATTTTTCAAAAAAGAAATATATTGCAATTTTTTTTCTGGTTTTGAAAATTTCCTTCAGACATCTGTTTAATCAGCAGGAGTGGCCTCCCCAAAACTTTCTCGTCTACGAATAACACGTGTGTGTGGGGGGGGGGGATACACCGCGCGCCGGAAAACGTGTTGTATTCCTTAAGGTGGGGAAAACACTCACTCCAGCTTTCACAGCTTTTTTTTTGCGCAGAATGGAGAAAAAACCGTTTCAACGCCTTTTTTAAAACTGATTTAAACGAAAATTGGAGGCAAATCTACAATTAGGGTTTCAAGACTACATACGAAATTTCATTTATCTAAGTAAATTTGTTAAGGAGTTATGGCGTTCTAAAGTATGCGATTATACAGACCGACAGACGGTCAACCCTTTGACGGATTTGGTCCAAAATTTTATACGGACCTACATTTCTGATTAAAAACTGTGTACCAAATTTTAACCATCTAGCTATTTAAGTTTCTGCGTTATAGAGTTCACATGAACGTAGACAAGCAGACTTTCCTTGGACGGATTTTATCCAAACTTTGATAGAAACCTACAAATTATGTGTAAAGATCACATACCAAATTTCATCCCTGTATCTCTAATAGTTTTCGAGTTATCGTGTTCACAGACAGACAGAATTCCAAAATTGTGTGTTTCGGACTCAGGGAGGTCTAAAACGTGGAGATTCGACAAAATCTCGAGTTTCAATTTTTTGACGATTACAATACTTTCTCTTTGTATACGAGAAAGTAAAAAGTAATGGGTGAATCTAGTGGATAAGAATAGAACAATTCCCTTTGTTACCTGGAGATCCAAGTGTTTCCGATTCTTGGACAGAATAAAAGGTAAAAAGAGATAACATTGTTCAGTCCTAAACCAGGTTCGATTGCTCCTGGCATCATATGGTCACTCTCCTTTCGGTGCGGGGGAAGGGAACACCTTAAAGTGGATGTCCGTCATATGAAGATAAATTTCAGGTGACAACTTTCAATACATTCCTCGTTCCCGAGACTATTACTTTCAGGGTATACAGGGGGTAATGCTTTTATGCGGATCCACATCTGTTCCCCTAATGACCAGCAGATAGTCTTTCCAAGGGCAGCTTAAGGAAACACCTCTAGAGTAATGCTTTTTCTGCTTATCTAGTTCTAAATTGAACACATCTGTTCCCCTTGTATTCAGCAGGACTGCTAAGCGATGATGAAGCATATATCTCAAGGGGTTTCTCGCTTTTCTTGTCAAAACTGTGGTTTTCCAGCATCTATGAATTCATCGTAGGCACTCGTTAAAAGATAGTCTGTTACATCGATTCCTCAGAGTTTAATCAATAGTAATGAATATGAATATTTGATTGTGTGAAACACGACGGGTAACCCAAGGAGTTTTCTCAGAAGCTGAATTTTCCATTGAACAGTTCGTTTGCATTCAGAGTATCAGCCGTACAGCAAAATAAAATATTCTGCATTTGTTCTTGCAGACAAATTTCAGGCATACTAATTTTTGTCTTTTTTTATAGTTATTAATTAAATAAACTTCCCTTTTATATTTCCAAAAAGAAAATTTTCATATTATAACAGGTTATCAATTTATAAAACAATGAAGTTCCCCTTTTTGTTTTTGTATTTCAATATTTTTGCTATTTGTTATTATTGTATACATTTCAGATAAAACATTTTTTTTTATTAACAAACGAAAATTTGTGTTTTCGACTATTTTACATTGGGCACTTTTCATTATAAAATGTTACTTATTTGGAAACTTTTATTGTTTTGTGAAACTACATATCAAAGTTATTTGGATTAGTTAAAAAAATAAAATAAGTATTTTGAAGATTGATTCAATGTAAATATCCTAAAACCGAAACTATCAATAGGTTGTGTATAATTGTAAATAAGTTTGTGATCAGTCGATTATCTTTTTTTAGTTTTATTTATTTATTTTTTGTATATGAAGAAATAATTGTTTGTTAATATGAAGAAATAATGAGTTCAACTTGTTTTTAAATATGAAGAAATAACGAGTTCAACTTTTAAGAATTCACTTGATATCCAAAATACTAGAAAATCCCATTCATACAGTATGAAATTTTATTTCAATACTGAATGCATGTGCTGACATCGTAAATCGACAGAAAAATTGAAAGGGGATATTTTCTCTTTCAATTGACTGCAAAGTTGAAAGTTATTTTAAGTTTCTTCAGATTCATGTTCTGATACTCTAATTGAAACTATTTTCGCATTCTATAATTTTAATTTTATCACTGAAAGTTTTCAAACTAAACAATTTTTAATATATCCTCATAAAATCAGGAAGACAGGACACATTTCTACAACATGAGTTTGCAAAAAATAATGGGAGGAATTTTATCTTCTATTTAGAAAGGAATGCTGGAATTCAGGGTCAGCGCGAGGGGGTTTCGAAAGGTGCGAGCACACAAGGCCCCACGCCACTGGCAAATTGCGCAAAACGAAAATGAATTGCATTCATTTATTTAACGAAATCAAAATTTGGCGTCAAGTTTTACCTTCCAGGTCACAATATTGCAAATATTTACAATATTTATTTAAAAATAATATATTTAAATTGTATCCAAATTTTAGTTCTGTTCTAAAATTATATTGACCTTACCAATAACGCTCGCATCTGCAGAAAAATCTTCCCCAAGATTAAAAATAATAAAAAATTACTTGAGATCTAGCATTAGAGGCTAACAACTGATTTGCTTAGTCATTTTATCTATCGAATCCACATTAACCAAAAATCTAAATCATAATGATATTAACAACGTATATGCTATAAAACTTAAAACAAAATGAAACAAAAATCATATATTGTAATCTTATTTTAGTAAGTTGAATACCAAATTTTATATATGAAACAATTATTTTTGTTGTTTGATTTATTAACGAATTTTTTGATTAAAATATTAACTTTATAAAAATAATTTAATAATTTATTATTTTCATGTATTTTTTAGTCTTTACTTAACCAAATTGTGAAATGTAATAATTGGACGAAATTTTTTCAAGTCCCCGCAAGTCAACTTTGCACCGGGCTCTGCTTTTGTTCGGGCCGGCTCTGTGCAGGAACTGAAGCAATGTATCACAGCTGTTATTCATTCGATAGATCCTCAGATGCTTGCAAACACAGGCGTGAAAGCGAGTATCGCTTGAACATACAACACGTACCAAAGGGATCTCACATCGATATTTACTAACTTTTGTAGTTCTATAATAGGTTAGTAAAGATATTTTTGTTCTATATGTTCTAGTTTTTATTTTATATAATTTTGTAATATGTCTACTAATTCTCGGACACCCTGTGTATTTCTGAAGACCTACTTTATTATTTTTTCTTTGATACACACATATGCAATTGTATATGACCTTGTTGCTGTAGGGTTTTTTCTATTTAGTAGGTACGTAAATGCGTTACCTTTTTCCTCTAGACTGCAAACTAAGTTTTCTCAGGTTGTCTTTTTATTTTATTTTTTTGTATTCTAGTCCTGTTAATCTAAACTTATAAGGAATTCACATTTCTTTAGATTATTCAATATGGTTAAAGTGTTTACAATTCTAATAGAAGATGTTTGTTACTGTGACTACGTCTAAAAGACGGTTTTGTGTCGAAATTCACAATTTTTTATGGTTTTACTTTAAAGTCCATTTATTTAGCTTTCTCAATCTGGGTTTATTTTATTTTTACGATGAATAGAAACGGAGATATAGAATTTTTTTATAAAACACGGTAGCTAAAAACGAAACCGGAAGTTGGCTGTTTTCCCTCGTTATAGCAAATACACCGCACTCTGAAGTATAAATTAATTTGCTTTTTATTTATTTCAATTAATTGTATACTCTACCTGCAAGCATGTCAATTTGAATTATATTTTGAGTTTCGACAAGCTACTATGGATATTTTTGCCAAAATGCACATTTGTGGAGTTACAAAATTCACGTTTTGGGACATAGATAGATGAATTGTTGTTTAATGATTTATTTATTTACAACCCGCTCCGGCCCAGCTTACCCAGGAGGGTGTAAGGCCTTCCACAGGCCGGAGGGGAAACATAAAACAAAAGAAATGAACAACATT
>BGPR01000691.1:36951-52611 GCA_013235015.1 Araneus ventricosus
ATAATAATAATAATAAATCCTGAAACGGGGGAGGGGGAACACTCCAATCAAGTCCAAAATTTTGTACTGATTAAGCCTATTGCACATGTCCCCACAGAATCTGAAGATATTTTCAAGTCGCAAAATGTACTCCCTATTTTTCAATAAATTTTTGAACCACTCAACCCGATGATTCATGCGGGTTCTTTAAGATGATGCTCCTTAGTCAGCGGGCAATGAAAAACGTGGTGATCCGCGTCACCAGGTCGACCACAAGGTCAAAGGGTGTTGTTTAATGATTGATTTTATGGTCTTAAAAGAGTATTTCATGAACTGGGAATAGTTCCTGGCCAATATATGTGGGATTCCGCTCAATTGAACAGAATGCCCACGGAAGGGTTACCTTTAAGGGGTAAATAGATCGGTTTTATGTCTAGGGGATTTAAGGGTTTTTATAAGATTAAATTTAAAACAAAATATTACATAAAATAATCGAGGAGACTTCAAGTTAAATACAAAAACATTTATTTAAACACTATAGGGAGAATTTACAGGGGGGAAAGATATGTACACAGAAAGTTAACGAAAAATTTACCGATTTACATAAAGTCATGGTTATTACTGAGCTAGATTAACTTGGGATAGAGGTTAGTGGATTAAGATAATTATGATATTAGAGATTTAGAGAGCCATAAAGAAAGTTAGATGGGACATAGTTACCACAGCTTGACGATCGGGTGACTTAACTGCGCCAAGACTGATATGACTTACATTACGAGGAAAGAGGGAATGAGAGAGAGAGTTACGAGCTTGTCTGCTGCCTGCGGTGCGCTGCTCTAATCTGAGCGTGCAAGCTGGTTTTGTCAGGAAAAAAGAGAGCGCTGCTCGTGACGTGTCCTGAGCAGATCTCTAGCTCCATCTATCGCCAAAAAATAATTAATCTAGCTCTTACAATCTAATTTGCTCAGTGATTAAATTATTCTTTATGGGTAATATCCTACATATATACATTGAAATAATATCTTAACCTCAATAACCATAGAATCGTTACTTCTAAGAGACAGTCTTTGGCAGGAACAAAAAACTCTAGAAAAAAATTACGGGCTCTCGGAATGAAAAAATGTGATAAGATTCTGAATAAAGAAGGTATATCTTACAAATGTGACAAATTTCAAAAGAATTTAGATAAACATATTTTTAATGAAAAGCACACAAATTAAAACTTTAAAAGCGTTTTTTGAAAAACTTAAAAAAACATGATATCTGAAAAAATTATGTATATATTTCCTTGAAATTTTGTATATATGTTGTCTGAAGTGTAGTACGGGCAATGAACTACAGATATAGTATTGAGATCAATAGTTTTTGATTTGGAGCTGCTTAATGTTGATTATACTCATGCATTTTGTGAAATTTTGAATAAGAGAATACTCGACTGGCCATAATTTTCCTTTAAATGCAAGTATTTCTTAGATCCTAGTTCATTGCCTTCACCATAGCTATAAATGTGCTGTGTAGAGAAATAATTTGAATATATGGATTAGAATTTCTGCTAGAGTGTTTTGCTTTTTGCTCTAATTTTCTCCATTTTTCACCTAAAATATCCCATTTTTACTGAATCTCAGGTGACATAAAATTTCCTGACTCTGGTATTAATCATTGTTTTGAATCATATTGAGTAAGAAAAATGAAATGAAATTGCACATTAAAGCGCTTTTTCAAAAAATTTGTTCCCGCACGTAGTCAGATACCTTAATTAATTTAAATTATGATGTATTAATGAGATCTTGTGCTGCATTGCAGCATCCAGAAGTTTACATAATTAAACTAGTCCTTGTCAATTTCTGTTAGAATTTAGAGCCGACCAAGTCTGCGGCAGCATGAAACCACGTCATCTAAACTGTCTTGCACATTTTGGTGACCCTCCGGATGGAAGCACCGATGTACGAGAAAGTGTATATATGTATATATATAAAGAAAAAAATAGTACGAGAACATCTCACGGGCCCTCAGCACTATCCTGACAATGGACTCGTCTCCGGAACCAGGGGCGATGTGTCTCGTAATCAAGACGAAGAAGTTAAACTAGTCATGAAAAAACTGCACTGCAGGTGAATGATAACACTTATGTATCGATTTATTGGATGAAATATAAAAATAACACTTGATTTGTGTCTGATATCATAGCTCTTAATTTTTCACAATGATTCATTTAAAAATAGGCAAATATTATGTCTTGCATTATTTCTTAATGGGTGGGAATTATTTGCACTTTAATTTGGATCAAATTCACTTTGATAAAAATAATTTGCACTCATAACAAATATATTGCACGCGAAAAGAAATTATCCCGCCATAATTAAATTTATGCAGCATGAAAAAAATGTTTGAACTTTGAACAAATATGATGCACTCAAGAAAAAATATTATCACTTGCATTAATTACTTTCCATTATAGAACAGATGTTTCTATTTTGAATAAACTAAATACAACGCAGTTTTTGCAGTCGGCAACATAGCATTGGTTGGAGTGTTGCCAATAGGGGGAATCCTCACTGTTTTGGGGGATTTACCATCTCAGAAGGGAAAAAGTTCGAGAATAAGCGAAAGCCGGAAATTTTATCCGCCAAATCAGTAACACTGGTTAATTGATAATATGGCTCTGCGCCGTACATTGGCGCGACTCGTGCGTGTGCAGCGTGCGTCGTTGTTTCTCTATAAGGTTGTAGTGGCTCCTGAACATCGTTCTGGCACTGCTTTTTTCACGAGAAATAGACAAGAAAAAATTGTGAAATTGTCCTTAAAACAGCGCGGTTTTTGTCACCCAGGTTAGAGCGTTCCGGCAATGTTTATTTTGAGACAATATCACTGCTTCGATACCTCTTTTTTTTTGTATCTTTTCAAAATAAACTGAGGCCGCGGTGACCTAGTAATAAAGTGTCGCGCTAGGAGCCGGAGGGTTCCAGGCTCGAAACCCGATTCTACTAAAGATCCGTCGTGTATTGGGCCTGTTGTGCATCAAAACATGCGTATGGGGTAAAACGTCCTCCCACTGGCGTGGTGCGGAAGTTTGGAGAGGGAGTGCTAGCTCAGGTGTCGTCCTTGTCATCTGCCTTCGATTCAAAATGACGAGGTCTGTCCCAGAATAGCCTCGTTTTGCTTCAAAAACAAGACATTATTTAAAATAAACTAATGAACTAAACTCAAAGTAAGAGCACTTTTGAAGATATGAATTTAAATCCATTGTGCTTAGTTTGCACGGACCTACTAATTTTCAAACGAAGTCAGGTGACGAGGACGATACCTGAGCTGGCACCCCTATCCAAATTTCCGCACCAGACCAGCGGAAGAACCATTTAATTGTGTGAAAGGCTCATTCTATAAAATAAATGAAACTGAGTGGAATCCGAAAATTTTATTGACTGATGCCAGCAGTGTAATAACTAATAGCTTCAAAACAGTTTTTGGACTTCTCTTTCGACGATTGACGTGCTATTTACATGTAGAAAAAATATTGATGGCAAACTGCATGGCAGTAAATACAAAGATGAAAAAAATTATATTGAATGTCTTCAATTTATGCTCCGATGACGATGCCTTCAACATAGTTAGTGTATTATTTTTAAATAAATGAGAGGGAAAAAATGATGTGAATATCACAATATTCAGAGAATACTTTAAATTGGATATCTTACCAGAAATCGTTATTGATATATAGGTGCTAGGAATTATTTTCCTATTACCAATAATGGATCAGAGGCAACCAATACGGTGATAAGAAAGTTCCATTTCGTGAGCGTCTCCCTGTTTCTCAATTCCCTGAAGTGTTTGAAAATGCGATTGTGAAAAAATTGTCAAATGGACGTGATCCAGTTAATCTGAATTACAAACCATTTTACATGAAACCGTATATAATGGTTTGGATGTCCCCACAAAGATTTGGGCAAAACAAAATCAGTGGGCAAAATTAAAAGTCAAAATTTTAAAAGAAACAGAAACCAATCTGTGTTTTATTTGCCATCTTTACAGGTGAAACAGAATATAAATGCGTAAGTGGTCCATTCACACGAAAGGGCATATCTCGTATGGACCTCATATGATGAATATAAAACTGAATACAATAATTGTGTATGGAAAGTGACAGTATCTACCCCTGTTAACGGTTCTGTTTCCACATACTCGTGTCCTGTTTTTGCAATATATATATATATTTTCTTAAATATAGCTTAGGCATCTTAATACGTATGGGGAAGGAGAAAGCACCAAACGAATCTAAATGTTTACCTCTTGGGCAGAAACGTAATAGAGGTTGGCCCACTAGAGCCAAGAATGCTCTTTTAATACAGTAAGTATTGTTTAGTAAATTATTTTTATATAATTTCTTTATTCTCATTTATATATGTTTACTTTGTGCCAAAGTAACTTTCACTCGTGCTTTACACATTTTTTAAAACTTTTTAAATTTTTTGTAATAAACTTTTTTATAATATCTATGTTTTTTATTTCAATTTGCCTAATTTAAAATTTTTTTAAACTATGCCATAAAAATTGATTTTAAGTGCAAAGTATTCGAATTACAGTGCAACGTATTCGAATTATAGTGCAAACTATTCGAATTATAGTGCATAGTATTCGAATTATATTGCAAAGTGTCCGAATTATAGAGCAAAGAATTCGAAATATAGTGCAAAGTATCCGAGTTATAGTGCGTAGAATTTGAATTATAGTGCAAAGTATTCAAATTATAGTGCAAAGCATCCGAATTATAGTTCCATGTACCAAGTGCATACTATCTAAATTGAAGTGCAATTATATATTTCCCTTTCTTAATTGTGTTTGCAATAATACTAGTCATGTTAGATTCTTGTAACTTAAGAGATTAAAGAACGTTCTAAATTCACTACGATAAAAAAAATCTCAGCAGAGTCAAAGATTCTATCAAAGGAAATAATAAAAGTAGGGAAATTAAAAGAATTAAAATAAATTAATAGAATTAAAAAGTTGTGGATATACAACTTCAGAAATTTATGATTATCATAATATTACGTTAAAAGAAATTATCAATAATTATGAAAATTTTTGCATAAAAGAAAGCATTATCTTCTGATGTCATCTGTATCAATGATTTCAGTCAAAGAAAAATAGTTGTATCATTTGAATTTTGCGAAAAATTTCTTTATCACCCAATATAGATTTTAACTAAAGTTAATCTGTACCAGAAATTTACGATCAGAAAGTTGAATATATGAAAACGAGAATCTTACAACTAGCACAATACAGGTAGATGAATCCGTAACAAATGGGAATGAGTCATATTTCTAAATTTTAGGTTCGTTTTTGTTCAAATAGAAAATTATGAAAACGAAATTTACATGCGATGCGTAATATGCGCCTCGGCACCAGAAATGGACCGATTTTCATGACTTCCGAAAGAATTTCGAGATTAGTTGCATGCATTTCTCTAAAAGAAAGACTTTTTTGATTTTTTCCTCGTTGAGTGATTATCAGAGAAACATTTTGCAGCAAAATTTGGATCATACAGTAATTTAATAATAAATTATATACCTTATAAATGAGGATTATTTGCACTGGTTATTTTTTTCAGTATATTTCAATAACAAACTCATTGTGTGCAATGTTAGAAATATTTATTGAAAACCTTGGTGGAAATATACAAGAAAAATGCATTTTATAAATGCATGACTATAATAAACAATTTTATGCCTTTGTATTCGGACAAATCAGGATGGCGTTTTAGAAATACTGTTACCTAATTATTGCCGGGTGAGTTATTAATATGTCTATCTATTTCCACACCTTCTTAGTATTATAAGCATTTGTTATAATTTCAAGATCTACACTATTGAGAGGAAAACCGAAGTCACTGAACTGGACTATACAAATTGCAGTGGTATTTTTCTACTTATTGGAGAAAACCAGGGGATTATCAAGTTTCCGTACATGAGATCTTTCTATTGTAGCAAACTGTTCGCTTGGGTACCAAAGTACCAAAAAAAGCTTTTGCTCTTTAAGAGTACACTAACTTTGTGAAGTGGCATTAAAGCAAGCTTCTAGAGTCTCTGGAGAGAAATCTATATAATTACAAGCCCCTAACTTTCCTTTATACACCCTGAGCTTATCTGATACAAAAGAAAACATTGTTCTTATATTTATTTCATGTAAAAATAAATTTAAAAACAAATTGGGGTTGCTTTTCACAGCGAATTTTCATGAAGCAAAGAATCCCTCTTTTTCGGTGCGAAATTACCCAGGTCAGAAAAAAAATTATTTACAACTTAACCAACAAATATAATTGGCATTCAAAACAACAAAATGAAAGCTAGGTTTATTATTATTATTATTAATCCACCGGGAGGGAACTGACCAGATAAGGTTTACGGTTATACACAATCCTCTCAGAGTAAACATGAAGTACTAAAGAAAAGTAGAAAAAAATTAAAACAACAATAATAATAAATACAAAAAGTAAACTGAAACAATCTGCAATGAAAGTCTTAATTGTTGGTGGAAGCGAGAAAAGACTCTCTTAATCCATGATGATATCATGCCTTCGTTCATGAAGGATTTTCATAATACACGTGAATCGTGCCAGGGATCTTTTGTCTTGGACAATATTTTCACACCACGTCGAAAGATTTTCATCACCGGACTTCATGAAATGAAAGGGTTTTGTCACAGGGCAGACTGTTGCGTAGTGGTTTGGATAACCTTTAGCACTGCAAACGCATCGATCGTGTGAACATAAACCGAACCTGTGAAGATAGGTCTCGAACGGTCCATGTCCTGTGATGAATTGGCTGGTTTTTTAATTGAATGAGGCTCGATTAATGTTGACTTGAGGTACGAAAAGGGAGGTTCGCCGTCCCGTTTCCGAAAGGTTCCATCTATCCTGCCAGATTTCAAGGGAACACTTTTTCAGATTATTTTTAAAGCAAGATTTAGGGAGATCGATATTGATGTTGTGGTACTACCATATGAGTACCCTGTCTGACTGACTGGTCAGCAACCTCGTTCCGCAGTACCCCTAGCTAGGTTTATTATCTTTCACATTTAAATGTGCCTTCAGAGATGTCAAACTTTCTTCACCAGAGTCAGATTTTTCAGCACTAAAACTTTCGCGTAAAACTGGCTCATTTTCTCTTCCATTTGTAACCTCCTTAATGATTTTTATATACTTTTAAAGAATGAAATACACAAATACAATAATGGAACTCAGTGTTGCCAAGAAGCTAGAAAAAAATATCAATCCCGTACCCCTAATCAGTTTATCTCTATTTCACTCTTCACAAAAACTTTACACTGGTGCAAAGTTACCTCCACGAGTGCAAAGTTTTACAAACGATACTTTTTCTCACACGACAAAAATAAATCGTTATAAGCATTAAGATTTGTATGACAAATTTTCATATCGATCAAAATTGTTTATCTACTCGTGTGTGTGATCTTTAAATACATTCCAACAACAAAAATTCCCCAAAAATAAAATAGTTAAAACACATAAAAGAAAAAATTAGAAAATAAAAGAAAATACACTCAAATTGGAAAATTGGATTCCAAATCTATTTAACGAACTTTTTCTTGTTATCCAATATTTTTTTTCTCCCTGTTTCTCAAAATATTTCTGAACATTTCAAACTTATTCTTTCTTTTAACACATTTTATGGTGATCAATGACCTTGAACGTGTTTTACCAGTCGCCTAACTCACCGAGAGCAGTAAAATCGCTGTCATTCTTTGCATTTCATCCAGGAAGGCACCTTTATACATCCCCCACACTATAAACCGTCCACTGCACTAGAAAAACTTTCAATATCCTTCTTTCACCCTCAATGGGGCTGTCCCGTGTCCTTGAAGTAGTCTCGTTTTCTAGATTGTTGATCAGAGTCGTACTGGTAATTTCGGTTCTTGTAGCTGGAAAAAAGCTGTAGCTTGTAGCGAAAATGCTTGAGCATCAAAGAAAAAAATTTTATTCTTCATGAGGTGGATAAAGGCATGAAGAAAAAGGATATTGCTTTAAAATTTGGTATTCCTCCAAACAGCTTATCAACCATAATAAAAAATTGTGATAAGATACAAAATCATGATTCATCGAATTCTTGTTCAAAACGTTTAAAAACATGTGTCTATGAAGATGTGGATGAGGCAGTTTTGAAATGGATACACACAATGCGAGATAAAAATGTTCCGATCTCTGGGCCTTTCATAATTGAGAAAGCTCTTCAATTTGCGAAGGCATTGGGATATGACGAATTTCGAGGAGGCAATGGATGGCTTGAAAAATTTAAGGGAAGACACGGAATTATGGCAAAAGTAATATCTGGTGAAAGTAAAAGACGTTGATGATAATGATAGTGAAAATTGGATAACGGAGACACTGAGTAAAATTTTAAAAGACTATAAGCCAGAAAACATCTTTAATGTGGATGAGACTACTTTATTTTTTCAATGTTTGTCTCAAAAAACAAAAACATTTAAAAAGGAAAAATGCTTTGGAGGAAAACAAAGCAAAGCAAAATTAACTCTCATGTTAGATGGAAATATGACTGGACATCAGAAATTGAAACCATCGGAAGAGGCAAAAATCCAAGATGTTTCAAAGGCGCAAAATGTTTGGAGTTTGATTATGACTTTAACAAAAAAATCTTGGATGACGTCAGAAGTTTGTGGAAAATGGGATCAAAAGTTGGACAAACGTATGCTTACTGAGTGTCGCAAAATCGCTCTCGTTTTGGACAATTGTCCCGCCCATCCGAAGGAAATCAACCCAAAACTGAAAAATGTTACAGTTTTTTACTTGCCACCGAACACTACATCAAAACTGCAGCCAATGGATCAAGGAGTGATAAAAAATTTCAAAATACACTATCGCAAGAGAATAGTGCGAAAAGTTATCACTGCGCTTAAGAACAATCAATCCATGCCAAAGATCAACTTACGGGGAAGCATATCAGACATTTCCAAAGCATGGAACTATGATGTTACAGATCGTACGATTCGCAACAGTTTTGACAAAGCTGGATTCTTTGTCAGCAATGAGAATTCGGCAAGTACGGAGGACGAAGACTATATTCCCTTAGAGGAACTTTAAAAAATGTGGATACAGCTAAGGGAAAAAGAAGAAATTACCGATGATGTGCTGATTTATGATTCTTTCACTTGATTCTGAAGCTGAAACCTCGGAAACTCTAACTGAATTGGATATTTTGGACTGTGTGAAAAATAAAAACAATATAGCAATGAATTGCGATGAAGACGAAGATGATGAAGATGGAAATGATCATGATGCAGAAATCAACAAACCTTCGTATGATAAAATGCTAAAATCATTTGAAACAATCCGACGCGGATTACAGTTTGAAGAAAATACGCCTGAAGGGGTTTTTGGTGCACTGCAGAGATTCGAAACGTATTATGAGAGAAAACACTTTTTGAAACAAAAAAACTAACTGACAAAATTAACAGACTTTATTAGTAATTAAATTTAATTACGCATGTGGCAATGTATGCTTAAAACTACTTGTTATAATAAATGCGATAATGTCATTAAAATTCATTAATTTTAATATAAAATTATTTTAAAAATTGAAAATACAGTGTATTCCCGGACAATGTTTTATTTTATTCTTGTTTTCGTTGCAGATTTCTTTTTGATGGGTAAGATATATAAAACAAATAGATATTAATTTACAAAATAAAGGTGTGATTAATTACTTTTTATAATAATATTTAGTGTTTATGAATTTAAAATCTGTTTTGTGTTTAAAGTATTTTAAAAGGTGAATCTCTATTTAACGAATTTTCCATATAACGAACTTTTTTTCGGGATTTAACGACTTCGTTAAATATAGGTCCGACTGTAATTTCAAATGCTACTACCGACATTTAAACGCAAGCAGAGAACTTCTCTATCTAAATGTGGAGACGATCCCTTTTATGTCAAGAACACAAAATGTCAAATATCTCCCAATCTATTAATGATATATTAACCAAAATTATCGGATGATAATTTTGGTTAATATATCATTAATGATATATTAACCAAAAATATCCGGAGGTATTTTTTTCATGAGGAATTTATTTATGGCATCAAAAAAGGGTATTGTCATTGAAAATTTGGAAGTTAGTGCAATTTTAAATATGTAGACGACCCCTTATGAAATTGTCAACCTTAGAATCTTTTAGTATACGTTATTTCCTGTAAAACGGTATCTTTAGTTTTATGAAGCAATGAACAGCGGCGGAATAATGCTGGGTGGATCCTTTTTTTTCCCGCGACTGTAGTACATCTCAACTTACGAGCATGTCAGGAATTATAATAAATTTTGATCGGCATTTTGCAAGAAATCGCATTAATTTTGTTGTCGTTAAGTATTTAGAGCCTTCACTTTGAAGACTGTTACTATCGGTTTAGAGAGAAAGAATTTGATTGAATTGATTTGATTTTGAAAAGAACTATCCCTCACTTTTAAAAGAATTTTGAAATTTTTAAAAGTGAGGGATAATTTAGAATAATAGCTATTTCCGAATATCATATACCGTTTTGATGGTTTGATTTGGCAGGCATAAACATTCATTTTTAGCCAAGAGGTTTAATGCAAAACTTTTTATAAATTTTGTTCATGATAGTAATGTAATATACATTTCTGCGCAGTTTTAATTTTTTGTGAAAAACACAGTATTACCAAAAATTTGAATTACAGTGAAATGGAGTCATTTTCAGGCAAGAAAGAAAGTTTAATTTCATTTCAACTCGTCCATTTTTATTTTAACGTACCATCGATTTCTTTACAACAAATTTACTTTTTTTTCTATTCCAGTTGAAAGAAAAAAATGAATAAGAATAAAAATCTAAGGCTGAGGTTAGTATATTTGAGAGTTTAGCAGCACAATGAGCAATTAAATCTAAGGCTGAGGTTAGTATATTTGAGAGTTTAGCAGCACAATGAGCAATTTAATCATGTTGTATTAAAAAAAAATGCTCATCTTCAAACTAATTCTAGTTTTGAGGGTCTCTATTGTGCTTTTTTTATTCTTCAGTTTTAATTAATTAATCTATTCAATGAATTAATCTTATTCAAGTAAATAAGTTTAAATTGATTAAAAATTAATTGAAGCAAAGTTATTAATTAAAAAATAAAATTAACTAAATTTTAATAATAATAAAAAAAATCTTTGAAAAATTGAACATTTCGGTCGTTCAAATCAAAATATAACGAAATTTCGTCAATGGTGAAAATTTGCGCTATATTTATTTTACACTGCTCTTCATCCTCATTATACAATATATGTGTCTGTTTTTAATTTGAGAAGCAGATTTATATCAGATGTACGTTTTGTTGTATTTTTACTTTCGAGACTTTTGTTTAAAAAATTTTATGTATCATAACAGTGTGCACTTACATTATCTTCAGCTTGTGTTAAATTTACATTTAAAGATAGGCTAATAGATGGCAGCACAGTTTGAATGCTCTGGTTCAAACATGGGACAGTAGTTTCCGTAATTCTGTTCATTGTTATACCATTACCAGCATCTATTCTTTAAAGCACAATGCAATTCTTAACTCGCTATCGTGATTTTCTCATCTGGATCAATTTTCATTAAATTCTTTTTCTGTTAAATCATTGAGTTATTTTTAGGGTTGAAAAAGAATGCAGAAACCGTAATCTGACAGGGTTTATATTTTAATTCACGATGAAAATAATTAGCTTTAAATTTTGTAGAAATATGTGTACTTTGGTATGAAGTTAAATATCCTTGTGTGTACATGGGGTTTGCTATTCCTTTTCTCAAGTAAACGATAATTTTGTGAGTAAAACAAAAAAAAAAAAAGATCAAAACTTGAGCTGCAAACGTGAAGGACTTCTGTAATATTTAAAGAAACAATAATTACTAAAATCTTGTTGATTGATGTACTAAAAACATATTTCTGTATTTTTCCAGAAAAAAAATACGATTAAAACTGAATAACTATCAGTGATGACTTTCTTTACTTTTTTGTTTAAATTTAGAAGAGTTAGAGCGATTATGATGGAATCACCAAAGAAGCATAGATCGAATGATCAGCTATTTCCAAAGCTTAACGCCGATAAATTCTTAATATTTTACATAATAATATAGCTTCACAAAATACTTATGATTTAAATGTTAAATTTGTTTCCATTATTTTTTTTTCTTCATACGCTCGACTTACATTCTTTGTTCCTTAGCGCATTTTTCTGACGATGGTGTAAAAATGTGCAGTTATTTTCTTCCTATTTTTCAACAGATTAATAATAAGCATTAACCTAACAGAAAAAAATAGAGAAAGAAAAAAGGCAGTCCGAGATGAATGCTTTCAATTTCATCTAAAGCAGTATGGGTATGGAAATAATGATGAAACGATGTAGTTAATAAACAATCTTATCCGCTGAAGTTTCCTGATTTTCAAACAAAAAGTAATAGCGAGTTTGAAAAACAGCGGTTATACGTGTAATCTTGACCATTTATGATAAAATTAGACAAGAAAAGAACTCTGTAGCAAGAATGTTACATTATTCATATGCATATAAGAAAGAATCTAAGTTCACACATTCTGCTCTAGTACGGGTTTTTAAATAAATTAGTAATCAGTTGATATATTTTGCGGAATTTATTACGAAAACAATTTTTTTTAAGCAAATACATTGGTGTCCATAATCTAAGGAAAAAGCAAAAAATGCTAATCTTCGCACACAAAAGTAAATTGTGAGAGGTGAGTAGTTTAGTTTTAAATCAGCCATTCTCAACCTGTGGGACGCGAGCATATCGAAAAGAAAATATTATTGAAAAATTGATTAATTTACTGAAAGGAAAGTAAAAAAAAAAAAAACATTCTGACATAATAAAAAATAAAATAGACATTTACACTGATATAATACACTTATAAATAGGATTTTATCAGTACTGCACAATGTATTTAATAATTGACTTATCAATACTAAATTAAAACCAAGTTTTTAATAATTATTAGTGACTCCCTTAGGCCTATCTTGTAGAGCAAAGTTATTCGAAGGAAGGTTTCATATTAGAAATAAACACTCTGAGATCTTTTTCTATATTTAACTGAGAATCCTCCCCAAAAAAACAACCCAAAAATACGTTATTAATGTATGAAATGGTATTGTTTGTATGCGAGGAGGGGGCGATGAAAATTATGATTGAAAAATGGGTCGCAAATACGGAAAGGTTGAGAAATACTGTTTTAAATGTAAATATATATATATATTATTGTGAAGTGATTCCCAGATCGAGGTGCATTGAGACATCATTACGACTACTTGTGTGCCAAATCTCAAGGCTGTAAGTGCAATATTTTTAGTTTAAAGATCGCAGCGCACGCACGCACTCTGCACAATATAATACACGCACATACACAACAACATCACACAACAACACACACACACACACACACACACACACACACACACACACATTGCCTTTACAAACATTGCACAGATTAATATACGAAATATCTCAGAGAGCTTGGTTTACAGATTGCACAAAATTTTGGTGAAATAAAATTATGAAAGCAAAATGTATTAGGATATTAACTCGTCTTTCAACAATGAAAGAGAAACACGCAATTAAATATATTTCTTTAATCAATAAAAACGGTTTAAATTGCGTTGCAACAATGAAAGTATTGTTTTTAATTATACAAAAAAATATTTCTAAAAAATTATTGAAATTAGAGAAAATATTGTGTAGCAACTTTTTCGTTTAAATTAAACTTTTAGACGCATAAAATAAAATTCCTTTAGAAAGGAAATTGTTTGTTCTTTCTTATGGGGTTTCTATTCCCTTGATACGATTATTAGAAAAAAAATGTAAAGGAGAAATGAGTATGAAAAATCACTCAAAATACCACAAATTATTAAATAAAAAAATTTCTAGATTGAATTACACATTTTAAATGTAAAAAAAAAAAATTATTGTGAAGTGATTCCAGGTCAGAACGTTCCGGCACTGCTTAATTTACGGCTAAACCACACATCTAACGAAATGATTAAAATTATTCCTATGAAACATAACTAAAAATAAGCAGGGAATAAATAACGGCTGACGTCATTACTCATTTCCCGCTTTCATTATATATTTTTCCGAAAGATGGCGCAGACGTAGACAGGGAGAACTGACATTTTTAAATGGTTTTCATTCGAAAAAAAAAAAAAAAAATCTTTACCCATAAAGAAAATCGATGGTACATCGATTGTTTTTCGACGATCATTCTCATGGATCGGCAAAACGTGCAAATAGTCACTCAAAACAACACAAAACATTAAATAAAAAGTTTTCTAGATTAGATTTTAATATTCGGGCTTCGAGGTGCATTGAGTCACCATTACGACTACCTGCATGCAAATCTAAGGCTGTAAGTGCAATATTTTTAGTTTAAACATCGCACAAACATACACAAACATTGCCTTTAAGTATAGATTAATATATGTACATATCTCTCAGAGAGCTTTTGTTTACAGATTCACAAAATTTTGATGAAATAAAACATGAAAACAAAATGTATAGGATATATCAGCTTTCAACAATGAAACAGAAACGAGCGGTAAACATTTGTTTAAACAATGAAAACGTTTGAATGCGTTGCAACAATGAAAGATGCTAAGTAAATTTTCAAAGAATATTTTGAAGAATTTATTAAAATTAGAGAAAATATTGTACGGTAACTTTTCGTTTAAAACAAACTTTATCGTTTAAAATAAATTTCATTAGAAATCAATTGTTTGTTCTTTCTTATAGTGTATCAATTTTCTTGTACGATTATAGAAAAAATTCAATGGAGAAATGAGTATGAAAAATCACACAAAATATTAAATAAAAATTTTTAGATAGAGAATTTTAGGGTGCTTTAGTGCTCGAGGTGCATTGAGTCACCATTAGTACTACTTGTTGCCAAATTTCAGGGCTGTAGTGTATATTTATGTCTAAACATCACACACACAACACACAAACACACTGCCTTTTATATATAGAGATTAGTTTTTTTTTATTTTTTTTTGATGAGATTCTAAAACCAATTTTTTAGATGAGCCTCAAAAATGTTTATTTATTTCAGTATATCATAACATTGAGTTTATATAAAGATTAAATTAAAATAAAATAAAATATCTGGTTTTGAAAGTTCGAGTTGGGGCCCCTAAACTTGCATTGCCAATAGGTCTCTAGAGGGCTGTATCAGCCCTGCTACTCAGCGTTGGATGAATAAGCAAATATTTTCAACCACGTGACAGGCGTGCATGTCGCATAAGAGGATAGAAGGTGAATCAAGGTAAAGTAAAATCAAACAAACAAAAAAAACATAAGAAAGGCGGAGTTCGGGTCTCGCGCCGTAGACTTCTCGTGAAAATGTCGGGATAAAATCATAGAACAAGTGTTTCGTATTAATATGTAATTTAATTATCAATCTCTTTAATACAATATTTTCACAGAGTAGTATAATGGTACAGAATAGATAAATCACAAGCTACCACAGACCCTTGCTACATGAGATAAAAGAAAATGTCCATATTTGTAATATTCAAATTTTTAATTCAAATTTTAATAAAATATTTCTTTACGTATTGTCAAGTATTCTGTAAGTTTCGTACACTCAAAACTTCTGCATAGGTAATACATGAAATAACTAT
>BGPR01000691.1:54769-166187 GCA_013235015.1 Araneus ventricosus
AGCTTAATCCCATAGAACATGTATGGGATACAGTTAGGAGCAGCATGATAAAGCGCAATCAGCCACCGCTTAGCGCTCGCGTACACACACACACACACACACACGCTTAAACCAAACGAGCGAATTTTGGCTCCTTTCCGTACTTGAAAGTGCATCGTCCTTTCGGAGCGTTTTACAGTCCTTCCGCGGAGCGAAATATTCGGAGCGAATTTCGCTCCTTTTTTGTATTGAACGATTTCGCTCCTTTTCCATTAGTTTTTAATGTTAAAAGGAGCGTGTTAAAAGAAATGCTCCTTTTTGAGCAATATTTTAAGCAATGATTTCGCTCTTTGTTGATTATTTTTTAATGTTAAAGGGAGCGTTTAAGAAAAAACGCTCTTTTTTTGTAAATGTTTTCATTACTCATTTCGATCCTTTTTGATTAATTTGTAACTTTATTCAGCGCGTTTAAAAGAAAAATGCTCTTTTTCTAAAAATGGTTTTATTGATTTCGCTCCTTTTTTATCAGTTTGTAAACTTATTCAGAGCGTGTAAAAAAAAAAACAACGCTTTTTTAAATGCTTTTAATATTGATGAATTATTAACCTTTTCTGAACGTTTAAAAGAAAAAATTTTTAAAGCAATATTGAGACCAGTGACTTTGTACCTTATAAAGAGCATTATGAATAAATATGCCCCTTGAGGTAGTAAAATGCTGCTTATTATTTTATCCTTGTAAAGCTTTTAACTAAACATAATAGGTCTTTTACCTTAGTTTCATCACTTTTGCCAATTTAAAAACTAGTAAGAAATAATTGGAGGTGCTTCTTTTAATACCAGCATTATTCTGCACAGTACGACAGATTTCGATAATGGGACTATATAGCACGGTTTATAATAAATAATTTTTTAATAAAATTCACCAAAAGAAAGGTACTGTTTACTAGTACAATTGTTAAACTTAAAAATATATGTGCGAAACACAAGGCTTATAACTGTATGTGCAGTAAATAAAAAAAATTAAATAATTTAATGTTCTATTTTTATTCTTTAAATATTTGTAAACATTCATTTAGACAGCAATCTCACTGCCTTATGAAAGGTTTTAAACATTTTAAACGAATTCTTAGCCATACATCGTAGCATGTTTTGAAATTTTGCATGTTTTTAAGCCTGAAATATCAAGAATCCATTTATCCTTTAAGAACATCTAAAGCACACCAGTTATTTGCATGAATTTTACTTATTCTTTTACGAATTATAATTTTTAGAAAATATTAATACGGCTTTTGAGTTTGCACTGACTAGTAAAGTCTTGACAGTCTGAGTCAGCTTAAAAAATATAATACAGGGGGGTGGCTACAGAAACTGTGAAAAACATTTCCCTGATTTAAGGCTACTAATTATATTAGTTTCCTGGCTTTCTCCCTACTCAGAATATTTGTATGTGTACAATATACATTAAAAACACTTTTGCCAGTTATTTAAAATGAAAAAAAATATTTTTATGAAATTTAAATTTTTTAAAAATGGAATGAACATCCTAAAAAAATCTATTAAAATAGTATATTACATTTCTTATATGTAAAAAAATACTGGAAATTTTAACAAAATACTTTGTTTCTAAAACTGTATAAGAATTCTAAGAAACATTAAAACTACTCTTTGCAACACAAGTTAAATTATATTAACAGTAGAGGTTATTATGATCTTTGCCCAAAACTTCAATAACTAATTAGTGCTCTTTGCATGAGTACCAGAATAACATGTTGGAGCATAAATATAAAAATAGTATAATTATACATACCTAATATTATATATTTTTTGCAAAGATTTAATCAAGAAAAACTGCCAAAATATTACTTCAAATCTTTATTCTTTAACAAATCATAAGAAATTAATTGCTCTAATCAAAAACTTATACTTTTATAAATGAATATAAGTTTTTTTAATTCCATTTATTACTACAAATAATTCTACACATAAGATACTAATTTATAACTCGAGTAACAAATAACTATTAATTTTCCCCGATTTTAAGATATTTTTACGAATTTCCCTGATATCCCGGTTCTGTCATTCCCCTGTAATAATATCTTGATGAGAAAAAAATAAAAAAAACATAACTGAAAGAGAAAATGTCCTTAATACATCGCTTCAATTATTCAGAATTTTGTAAAAAGTCAGCACAGTAATTTTATTACAACATAAAAATGCATTTTTACATAAATTCACTGTAGTACAACCAAGTATTACACTTCCTACAATAACAACCAAGATGAAAAATGCTTAATGAAATAGAATCGAACTGATGATAAATTACAGAATAAAAACTTATTGTAATAGGTACCTAATAAAGATAATCAGAATTGCACATGGGTTAAAAGCTTAAAATAAATTTGAAAAGAAAGAATATAAATGTGTTACGATTAAATTTAAAATTATTATACTATATTTACATGGAAGCAAAATGTAACCAACTAGAGCGTATAAATGTTATTGGTGTAAAGGCAGTTTTAAATACAGGTAAAACATAAATAAGTAAAAAAAAAGATGTTACTAAAAACTCTTCATCACACACCCCAAGCAAAATTTTTGACATTCATAAAAATATTAAACACATATTTATCTGCAAATTTTACACCTAAAATTAACAGTCTGAATTTTTAACTACATTTATACTCAATTACACAATCATTAGAAAACTACTTTAAAAAAAATGAAAAACTTTTGAAATGAAAAAATTATTTAAATATATTGCACACATAATCTAGTCGGGTTATTTTCGGGAGTTCTCCAGACATGGTCAAGCCATCTCAGTCTGTTACTTTGAATGATTTGTGCAACTTGAGGTTCTTTGTAAAGTCTATAAAGTTCAAAATTATATCTGGTTCGCCAGCACCCTTGTTCTTGTACAGGCCCGAATATAGTTCTTGACACTTTCCTTTCAAAAGTTTCCAGAGCTCGCTGGACGTCTACATTTAATGTCCTGGATCTTAATTGTTTTGTTTGTTGCAGGCAAGCAAGCGAATCTCCTTGACGCAGGCCTCTTTCAGCTGTGAAAGACCCAGAAAGATGGTTTAGGATTCTTCTAAGCAACCATTCACCTATAAATCAAAAAAAGAATTTGAATTAGAAAAAAATATTGAAAATATTCCTTTTAAATTGTTAAGAATTTTTTTCCCCACAGAAAAAAAAGTTAAATGCATAATTTAACCATAGTTTTTAAAAGAATTCATTTTAAACAATAATGACTGAAAAATGTTTAGCCCAATGTATCTGAAAAGGGCATAAGAGGGGAATTTGAACCACTGATCTCCTGAAACCTGCTAAATAAATTATTTAATTAAAGAAAAATTCCTGAAACATAGTGAAGGACATTGTTCAAACAGAATTTTTTAACAATTAGTTTTGTTTCCATATAAACATTTAAAGTTAAAAATTTGATGTAAATGTCTTTTACAAAATAGTGGTTTAATTATTCTTACATACAGAACAGTAAAAAAGGGTTTTGAATAAATTTTTTGAACAAATTATGGAATTAGGTCTTGACACATACTCCCCACACCATTCTATTGATAGTTGTCATTTTAAGATGAGGCACACATCCATTTGTTTCGCACACATATTTGCTAATTTTTATATAATATTTAACTTTTTGTTTTGAAGTATATCATGGGACCTCTAGAAACCTTTTTCTTGTTCATTGACATTTCATGTTTGGTACAACTGTATGATGCATACAACTATAGTAAATGGAAAGCAGACATTGGGGAACAGCTCGCAATGTTTTGCTGTCGTGTAATTACAGCCTCAATGAAACAATGATTATTGAGTTTGAAAATTATTTTGATTATTCTGAAAGTGTGTGTTTAAAATTCTATAAAATCTCTTAAAATTAAGATAGAATAACAAAAATTTACCCTTTTCTTTCTTGGGCCAGTTACTGGGAACAACTCTGCAAGCATTAGCAATGCTGATAAATTTCCTAAAAAAAAAAAAAAGTGTAAACAAATATTTTCAAGTCCACTACAAACAGTAATATCCCCTATAAATATAGCTTTTAATAAATTTGTCTGTAAACCTTAGACAAAAACAAAGGCATAGCAATTAAACTATGAAGTATGACCTCAATTAGTAACCTTCCAAATGTAATTAAAAATAACTGTTATATAAAAGTTACAGTAAGATCCTTTAGTTAGTAACCAAGCAATGGCATGCAAAATTTTAAACTAAAGCAAAAGTTAACTCTTTATGAATGAGAGAAATAAAATTATTCATAAAAAATTGTGTGTAATTTTTTTAGTATAAGTTGCAAAGCATTTGCAGCTATATTAAATAGATGGATTTTCCTAAACATATGATAATTTTTAATTAGTTCACATAAACACAGTTATATTTCTAAGAAAAAACCATGATATTTAGTAAAGAAGTCATGCATTGTATAACTTTCTAAAGCAAATTCATTACTATTGTGCAATGAAAAAAAATCAATTTTGTTTATTCAGTCATACCATCTATTTTTTCAGAGAATCTATCTGCAACAACTTTGTAGCATTTGAAGCAAGTATACTAAGGCATTTTATAGATGTCAGTGTCGATGATTAAATAGCATAACCTAAAATCAAAAATTAAAAAATATATATATTTCTTAAAAGATATTTACCCTACAGCACCGAGTTCAACATGTAGAGGGAAGCTTATAGGAAAGTATGAAGATGCGAGAGAAATGGAAACAGCTAATTGTAGCCAAAATAATCTACTGCACCCCCTCCCCCTCAAATATTCTAATAGTGGCAAAATTAAAGTAAAAACCATCATCCCAGTGCACAATTAATAAAAATAAAAACTAGTTTTATGCTTGTAAATGACTTGATCAGTTAGGTAACTTGTATATCAATAGGAGACAAAACATAGAATTTTAATAATCTCAATGGAAAGTAAATCTATAAGAAAAAATCCAGATTGATTAAGAAATTCTCATTAACATTCTAAAAATGTATACATAAAAATATAATAAGTGATATAAATAAAAATAAATGTGATTAATATATTGGATAAAGATAATTTTCATTATTTTAAATTTCTTCTTGAACTTTCTGATGGATAATCTATAATGATAAATAATTTTCTAAAAAAATAAAGTGGCATAAAACAATGTATTCAGGATGAAGATATTTCTTATTATTTTTAATGTCTCAGGAATTTTCAAATTTGCATTCAAGTATAATATATGTCAGTTATGTTCAAAAAGGAATTAGCTCATTTAAAAAGTTTTTGCAGAATGTGCATAGATATAATGTTAATTATATTATATGTATTAGATATAATTTAGATAACTAAACTTTAATTAGAATAGTCTGAAAAACACAAGCATTTTGTGGACAGGCAAATTAAATTTTGCAATTTTTTTCTCCCTAAGTTGTACTTCAAAAACTTATTAATGGAAGTTATTCTGACTAGTACACATTTTATCCCAAATAAAATAAACACATAAATAAAAAAAATATTTATGGAAACTGTAGATACTTTCTAATTATTAAACTATGTCCAAAATACTAAAATAATGAAAAATTAATAAACACTATACATTTCATTTCACTATTAGTTTAATTTGTTTAAATTGGGGGATACAAGTTTTTGCTTTAAAATTCTTTTATCTATTACTGCTACAATCAATTTAAACATTAACACATGCATTCACAGCCGATATTCAAATTTACATACACCTTAAATTAAAAATAAAAATAAGTGTGATTAATATGATAGTGGATGAAATTAATTTTCATTATTTTAAATTTCTTCCTGTACTTCCTAATGGATAATCGTTAATGACATATAATTTTCTAAAAATAAAGTGTCATAAAACAATGTATTCATGATGAAGATATCTCTTATTATTTTTAATGTCTCAGGAATTTTCAAATTTGCATTCAATTATAACATATGTCAGGGATATGTTCAGAATGGCAGGTCATTTAACAGAGATTTTGCAGAATGTGCATAAATATAATATCAATCATATAAAAAATATCTGGACAGATTTCTGACTTTGCAATACGATGAAGGGCAATTTTAGAATTTGAAAATGTAAACTCACCATAAAGCAAATCTTCTTAACTTCGATTCATTGTAACATGCTTCCACAGATTAAAAAATGGCACCCAATCTTATCGGGTCTGTGTAAACGCAGATAAGGAAAGGCGCCAAATCGTCACGTGATGATTTTTAACCAATGATTTTTCGAACATCCCTAGTGAGAGAAACAGTAATTATAAAACGCTCCTAAAAGGACCAACGTATTCAGATTCTATTATCAGTTTTGTAGCGGGTAAACAGTCGAAACTGGTTTTTGACTATAAAAGTGTTTTAAGGAGCGTTTTTCGGTACTAAAAGATCGAAAAGGCGAATTTTTACGTTCGCTCCCTTTTGGAGTCCAGAAACCGCTCAATTGAATTTAGCGTGCAGTCGTGTGCTTAGCCAGGAATGACAGAATTTACCTCAAATTCCTCTGGAATATGCGTAACCGAGGCTATGAATGTATTAGACAGAGAAGTGGACACATACTTTACTTAGGTTTCATAATAGTAACTGTAAAAAAATTGTCTTCCTCACTTTGCTTATTTCTCCGAAAACCGTTAATTGGTATGTTTTCTTTTTTCAGGACCAGATTTCCCATACGGCCAACCTAGGTCATGGCCTAAGGCTCAGACGTCAGGGGGCGTATGTACAGAAGAAATAACAACCAAACATTTACACATTTTTCAGTGTTATTTTAAAGGCCGTATAAAATGATGTCTTTGAAATTTACATTCGTTACATTAAACATATTGAGCGATACATTTTTGTCTTCAATGGACCTTACTATCTCTTACCTTTGAACTTATTTGCGTTGCAAGCGATTTAAAAAGATGTCTACTTCAACGACCCTTCAAACCTATTCACGGATATAAGCGCAAACGAAAAACTTCTAGAAGGTGTTTCGGCATTTCCAAGAAATAGAGTATTTTTGTAGACGTTATTATTATGTTATTTCATAAGCAGTGTAATTTTGAATTAAAAATGTAATGTGGTTCAAAGATCAAGAAGATTGTATTAAGTGCTTACATGTTCCAAAAATGAACTATTGTATACTAAATTGAAAATTATATATTAACTGTTTTGAGAGGGGAGTGGGCGCAGAATATGTTTTGGCTTAGGGCGTAGAAATGTGTAACTCCAGCGCTGTCTTTTTGTAACCTGTATATTATTATATGTCTATAAATTTGTTATTTTTCACATTATACAGGGTGTTCCGAAATTCCACCGACAAACTTCTAGGGGTAATTTTACAAGTCAAGACAAACAACTTTTGCAATAGAACACGGGGTCGCAAACGCAGAAGGAGAACACTATTGGAGGCTCTTTGCCAGTAAATTAAGTAAAAAAAGGATATAATAGGTAAAGTGTACAACACATGTTTAATGGAATCCAATTCACGACAGCACAGCATCTCAGTTGCACGAATAACAACACTGAAAGTCGTACGCAACATGGCAGATACAATGGCAAGTAGGACGCGATATCAACAACAAGCCTTTGAAGTAACATAAAATAAGTGCTCAAAGGACTTGCCGCCAAAGCAATGGACGCTTATCTTATATTCCTTTATCTTTTATTTAATTCATTGGCAATGAGCCCCCTGTAGCGGTCGACCTTTGCGTTTGCGACCCCTTGTTTGATTGCAAAAGCTGTTTGTCCTGATGTGTGCGATTGCCCCTAGAAGTTTGTCGGTGGAATTTCGGAACACCCTGTATTTTTGCTTTAGATTTGTTTTTATTTTATATTTATGCTTTTAATAATATAAAACTGTTACAACTTATATCTTCTTACAAAATGTTGCTGGTCTTAATTTATGGACACCAGAGTATTTTAAGAATTAATGAGAATTGTAAAATAGTAAAGAGGATATTAAAAAAAAATTCCAATGATTATCATTTTGGCATTTGAATTGATTCAATGTAGTTTTCGAAAATCAGCCATTCTAGTTTAGAATACCACTGGAGATTATGCGAAATTTTGCAAAATTCGTTCTTGCGGAGTATTTTTCTCAAAGTACTATTCTTCTTATTAACGTTGTTTGTGTACAGCATTTAAGATGCAATTTTCCTTAGCTTTTCCTTCAGCTCCTTTGATCTTTCAATTCTTCTTCTTTTTTTTTAGTGCATCAGTGTCCATTTCCGTTTTTAATAATGCGGATTTGATGCGATATAGTTGAGGGGTGAATTCTTTCCTACTCAAAACCCTTTTCCAGTTTAAAGATATTTTTTACCAAACCCTATTATCCCCCTTTTTTACCAGGTAATTTTCAAGTACCCTATCACATATTTTTATAGAAAAATTAAACACGTAACTAAAGTATTACTTAATAATAAAAGTAGAAAAATTCATTCAATACAGTTCGATAAATTTTAATAAAATGTCGTAATCATGATATAAATGCGCATTTTAAAGAATTTTTTTATTACTAATATTGAAGAATCACCAATAGTACGCTTTCTCAATATTTTTACGATCCCATTTGAGTTGAGTGCCGTAGTTTAAGAGACCTGATGTAGCTGGCCAAAATTTTATTGAAAACAGATAAAAACCGCATTTTCAACAACAGAAATGATAACAATGCATGGGTAGTAAAATTAAAATCATTAGTCTAATTTGAACAAGCAAAAGTTATGAGCTATCTGTTAACAAAGAGCGCTTTTACGAGCATAAATAAGACCCTTCATATATAGTTATGGCCGAGGGTATTTTCACAGCTTTTGTTAAAGAGATTCCTTCAGCAGATTTTTGCTCCCCCACTGCCTGCTGGGTCACAGACAACTAAACTCATTTATTTACGTATTTATTTTCCCGGGGTGGTCACGCGCTGGGGAAGTCTCTACAGAAGAGAGCTCGTTGGAACCCGCTGTTAGTGGTATTTATGAAAGATCTAAATCTTGAAAGTGCCTCTCAATAACCGTCTTCAGCTCTTAGACTGGCAATGAGTTAATTTCTTCAGTTTCACCATACGAAATTGCTCAACGTTAAACCGATAAAGGAAATTGCTTGACATGCTTAAGAATTCGATTGATTTTCAGCTTATAACAGAAAGAGAAACTTCGGAAAGTCCGTTTATAAAAGAAAACCCTTTTTGACTCTATACAAGATTATCTTGGCGTAAATCAAAGAGGCGTATTGAGATCTCCCGAGAAATTCATGGAAAATGTTCATTCAAAGTATTGTATTCAATTAAATGAAAATGTTTATTACAAAATTAAGGTGAATTATTATTTCGAAAATATTCAAAGAATTTTTGTAATTAAATCCGAAAAATCTTCGATGTGTTAGTGTTGAATGTATTGATCAGACTCAAAAGATCCTAAACCTCGGAACTTGCATAGTTGCTGTAAAGAAAATAAATGGCATGGCAATTCAAGTACTTAAATGTTTGATTGTGCCAAATATTAATTAATTGGAATTTTGCTGACTTATGGTATTTTTAAGTTATTAGATTTAATCAATAAATAAGAAGGTGTAGTATTAATTAGAAATTCATTAATCGTATACCTAACAGTAGCTTTTCCACATGTTAACAGTGAATATAATATTTCAAATAGTTATAATTAAATTTCTCATTGAATTTTAATATCACTCTGAAGTTGCTTACGAATGAACATAGTTTCTGGAATAGAGTAACATTTCCGAATGTGAATGACGTGAGAATCACTGGTAGCATTCAATAGTGGCGTAGCGAGGATAAGTGGCGCCCGGGTCCAAATATGACATTGTCTAATTCAGTCGTCATCAGTGTTTTCTCAAGCTTAAATGACGCCCGGGGTATGGTAGTTTTTACACCCCCTCATCACATTTTACTTTAATAAATGGCATAAAAGCAGTAATGTTTTAACTCCATGGCGTCCCATAAAGCTGGAGTCCGGGGCATTTATTACCCCCTTTGCCCCCTGTCGCTACGTCTGTGGCATTCATTGGAGGACTTGATTAAACATAGAATAGACGAACAGCTAAACGAAGCCCTCTATTTATTAATGAAATAAATTTGTAAGAACAATATTTTATTTAATTTTCGCTGTAGTATTTTAACATATGAAACCAGTTGCACATTATCTACCGAGAAAGGATCCAAGGACTTAAACTATAAGCAAAGTACTGAACTAACTTTAATGAAATCCGTTTAAAATGTTGAATATATTCCGGAAACAGCAAACAAATATATACCCATTTTAATTGATGTTAATGCATAGTGAAGGAATTTAAATTCTAGTACATACAGAAGATGGCTCTCAAACCAGTCACAACAATCCTAAATTACAACCAATTCTTGCTTCTAAAGTAAATGTTCTACCCATGAAAATAGATCTATTGAGAATCTCCTAAGATTGTAATTTAAAAAAAAAAATGTATGATAAGTTATAAGGAGAAAAAGTTATATAATTCTTACGAAGATTATGAAAAGTTTTCTTGTTATTTGAGGCTAATGTTTCTGAAAACTGAATGTGACTAATTAGACACATCAAAGGCAAAATTCAGATTTTCAAAGCATTGTAAACCTTTTATAATCGCTTTTTCTACTTATAAGAAGAGCAGAAGAAATTAAAATGACTGTAAATTTTTTGATACTATCGCATCCAAACTGAAAGTTTTAAAAATAAAGTAAAAAATTACAAGTACAATGAAGTTACAAACCTGAAATGAAAATCACATTTTGAAGAAAAAAAAATTTAATGTTACGTACTGACGAATAAAAAATAATTTATTGTAAATTTCTTGAGTGTGATTTATAATCAATTAATATCAAGTCCTTCGAAGTAATTTCGATGAAGTCTTTCTATAAATATTTTGAATTATTTGGCTATAGCAACAAATTTCATTAAAAAGAATATAGAATGGAAACCCGACGCGAGATATTAAATTTAAAAGAAATAACGCCTACAGAACGGTAATTGTGTGAGTTTTATAAATGCCTATTCTGATGGCATTGAAAATGGGGGATGTGATCTTCCGCAAACTAAAAGTAAAATTTTCTATTATCAATGCGCAAAACTGCTTATGAGCGATTATTTACTTCCCATTTCAAATACACCAACAAAACGTCAATTTTTTATCCTTTAAAGAATTAAACGTTTATTTTATCAAAAATTTTCTCAGTTTAGTTACATTAACCTCCCGTTTTAGAAGCAACATGGCGGCTATTTTGGGCCGGATCTTCTAACTTTGAATCGTATTCAGATGATGAGGACGACACCTGAGAAAGCACCCTCTCTCCAAACTTCCACGCCAAACCAGTGGGGGAACGTTTGACTCTTGATGGATTTAACGTGCGTTAGAAATTTCGCCGGAGAGTAATCATTATGTGATTTAGCAGCCTTACATATTAGAATTATATGATCAATGGCAGTTATTTTAATAAAGTTGATAAACAATTTTTCAGATAAAAAAACACAATAAGAAATGTCATAATTTAATTTTTGCTCATTTTCTCTCCAATATCTTTGATAAATTTCGTGCCAATTTATATTAAAATAAGGATTTTTGTTAGTAGTTTTTCTTGAGAAATACTCCTTGGTGTTTGAAAATACAAAGAAGTTATTTTTATTTGTGCGAAGAAGATGATGTCTTAGCCAAAGAAGATGTGGTTATTGGAACTAATCAGAAAAAAAATTGTTTATTTTTGTCATTTGTCCATTTCATGTTGCATAAATCCTTCCCAAATTTTCTGTAATAAAAAAAAAAAACATGGGATACACAATGAGTTTTGTTTTTATATTCTCTTCAATTGTTTCCATTAATTAAAACTGGTCTGGTATTTTAATCAATAACAAATATTCGCATTTTCGTTTATTTTCTTATTTGTATTAAAGTATGATTCGAAATCGGGCAAATGAAAATGATGTTAACTAAACTACAGTTAATATGGTGCTCTAAGTAAATATACCTATACTTTTTCCCTCTTAAAATGATGTTGTCTAAAATGAAATATAAATAGAAAAAAATAAATGAAAAAAGGAAAGGAAACTTACAGAATATTAAAATGCTTTTACTAATTAAAAAAATAACGAGATGTTTTATTAAGATGCCTTGTTTATAAATGCGGCTTCAAAGATTGTAAAACAAGAAATTAAAAATCTTAATGCTTTAATTAACAACAATGAAACCATAACTACATGACATCACCTTGCATACCTTCATCGTCCATTCTCCAGTTGATTCGCAACAAGTTTCAACCTCATAACAACCCTTTTCTTCTTTTCCTTTGTGCAGTGGTAATGTATGAGAATGGCAATTAAGTGTTACCTGCGCAAGATGGTGGATAAACGATGAAGAGAACCGGAACGACATCTCATCTTTCACCACCCGCTGGGAACTTTAGCATTAGCATGTTTAATGGAGGGAGAGTCCATCCCTCGCCGGTGGTCCAAGATCGTTAGCCGCCCCCCGCAGATCCTTCTTCTTCGAGGGACTACCTGCTGACCTGGCTCCAAATTAATAAACGGTACACGAGCCACCCTCAAGACAAGCAGGGAGAGGCACCTTCCAACTGCAAATCACGATGACTTTGCAGCAGGGCTTCCCTCACATTTTCCGACTCGAGATTTTGTCCTTTCCTTTCTTATGAAGAAATCTTTTCTTTTCCAGTTTTTGGATCGAAAACTTGGAACAGACATAGTAGACATGTAGCTATTTAAAGCACCAGTGTAAGTGATACTAATGGATAAAATGTCTACAAATGCATAAGAGACAAAGCTTGTATGTATATGTGTTGGTGCTTCAGAGATCGTTGGGCTGTAATAAATTTGTCATAAGTGATACTGTGAATAAAATCGAAATACACCTTGGAGTTATTTTTTCAAAATTTGAATCGATTTTTAATTCATTTGAATCTAAGAGAAATTTTTAATGGTTGAAGCGGTTATCAAGGGTTTTTTTTTTAAAAATCCCAATAACTTTCAAGAAATTTATTGTATTGAAATGAATTCCTGTGTTTAAGGTCAATAGTACCATGAAAAACAGAAAATGATATGTTTTCGATTGCCTTATTTTTGTAATTTTAATAAATTAAAAAAATATATTAAAAAATAAATTACGGTAATAGTTTCTACTGAAAGAGAATTCAAACCAATTCTTTTGTTTCCTTAATTTTTTGTCAGTCGCACGTTTTTTCCATTGTTAAAAGTAAGGTCATAAAAAGTCTATATGTATATTTCCAACAAAAAAAAAGTTTTTGTCTCAATTTCATAGTAGCTATAGTGAAAACGGTTGTTTAGTGTTCCTCATTATAAGAAACATGGGGTAAAATACTTTTCATGCTTTGTAGAGTTTTTATAATTATCATCGGTTCTTCACCCTGCAAATGATTTTTATTTATTTGTTTTGAAGTCACTGTTTCGACTATCGTTTCATTTTTCCACCCATCGTGCTCAGGGTTAAAATATTTCAATATTTAGCGCATTATTCGGTTCGATTCCTTACTCTTCTGCTGTTGAGTATAGTTTACTTTTAGTTATATTAACGTCCCGTTTTTGCAATAACACGAAGGCTATTTTGGGACGGATCTCGTAGTTTTGAGCCACAGTCAGATGACGAGGATGCGCCTGAGCTGGCACCTGCTCTCCAAGCTTCCGTGCAACACAGGCGGGAAGGTGTTTGGCCCACTACGTATGATTTGATATGCATCGGGCCCATATACACGGCCGATCTTCAGTGGAATCGGTTTCGAGCCTGGAATGCTCCGGCCCCGAAGCCTTACCGCTAGGTCACCGCTGCCCCCTACTGCGGTTGAAGGCTAACGCAAGTATTATAAATGAAATTTTCAGGAGAATGATTAAGCATTCGTAAACTCACCTCGGAATATTTATGTTCGCTTTTTAACAGCAAAATAAAAGTTTAAAAAGTGGTAATTAAATAAAGTAGATGGAAATTTTAGATATTAGATCATATAATGAATTGATATAATAAATGACTTAGTAGAGCGGAGAAATGGAGGAGTATGTAATTGTCTTTTTACTTCATTTTCTTGAGAACATATTTAAATAAAAAAGGACAATTTTTTTGTCAGTTAAAACTGTTTTTATTTTACATTCAGGTCTCTCTTCAATGAAACAAATTATAAAGATGATTTACCTCATAAATTTGCCTAAGAGCGGTTTATTAAGACAGAAGGTAAACCATGTCTAGATTGGTCAAGTTAATAGCAGAAGATAGTTGGAATAGAAAAGTATCAACTCGTTCTTAGCTTCATAAAATGGAATTGCTGATATAAAAATTAAGCAATAATGAGCTGATAAAATCAAAATAATTTACTTCATTCTTTGAGTTGAACACCATTTTATTTCCATTGAAATTAATCAAATCAAAATAAAAATTTGTGCATGATTGTGATAAATACGCATTTAAGTGTTTCATAATTTTTTTTAAATCGGTCAAATTTTCTAAAATATAAGGCTCAAAGTATTTTAATTTTTTTTGCCTGTGCCTTCTGTATTCAGCTTCCTATTTTTTTTCTGAACATATGAAGCCATGTAAAATGTTTTTAGCCGCTCGATGTTTTGTTTTGTCGTCTCCAACGATGGAAATTTTTATTTGCCTTACAATGCATTTAAAATTGGGAAGACAGTATTTACTAATATTTTAATTTTTAAATATGTACAAGCAAGCATTATTGTTTTGATAAGATGTTTTAAATCATCATGTCACTCACCAGTAATTTTAGTGTAGAGTCTGCAATTAGTATGCAGAGTTGCAACACTCCGTGTAATTATTTCAAAAATTTATCAAACTACGATGTTGGCTATGATACACATCTAAGCGAACAGTCATTAATGTTTTCCTCAAATTTCTAGTGTTTTCTTCTACTGCAGCTCAAATGTTCTGCTTAATAATAAAAAAATAATTCACAGTTATTCATATCTAGCATTTGAAGCAACAAAGACACGGTGCACAGAGTTCAGGCAAAAACCTGGCTTTTGAAATGATTTGTTTTGCGAATATGCAATCAATTTGACAAGATAAATCATTTTCCCCCCCAGAAAGTTTACGATGTCAGCCGAAAAACTGGCTGGCAATGCATTCAATAAATAAAAGATCTCCAGAAAATTTTCTGACATAATTTTTTCGTTTCAATATTTTCGAAATGTGAACTTGTTATTTGCTTTTTTTCGTTTCAAAAAACGAAAAAAAAAAAAAAAAATAACAAGTTCTCGACTCAACTCAAGAATAAACTGTGCAAAAATTCTTTGCATACAAAATACTGTATTAGGAAGGATAGGGAGAAACCACAGAGATTAAACAGGAAATGACAAATCAAGTCATTGAATTAAATACAATCTGTCAGTAAAGAAATGGAAACTAGTAGCCACGATTGTCGCACAACTTCGTTCAACATATGAAAAAGACAGCTTTTCCTTCTTAAAGAAGAGTCAGTAAGTAATTTGTCCTATCTAAGAGGATCCTACATAATCACCTAAAATTTTAACAATTTCTATCATATGATAAATACTTTTTCTTTAATTCTAAAATTTAAAAATGATATTTTAAATTCGAAGAACAAGTTTATCAAAAAAATGAAGCCGGTTTTGAAAACCTTCGAAACCTTTCCTTTTGTCATTTTTACCTATTAAATTAGAATAGTAATCTTTAATTTTAAAAAGACGACTTTTCATTCACTAAATCACTAAACTGGAAAAAAATTGTTTCTTTCGAATTAAATATTTTTGAAAAGTTAAAATACTGTACAATTAATTTATTCTTAGTGGAGAAAAATGCATTAACTAAAAACATGTTTATAGATGTCCTGTTTGGACATCTATAAACGCATTATATTCTTTTTATTCTCCAAAAAAGTTTCAGTTACATTTTGTCTTCGATGGCATCTTGAGAATTTCTTTTTGAGAATCTTGGTAATTTTGAAAATTTTGGCAATTTCCCTTTCCCGAAAACATAATTTCATACTTCAGGTATTTCTAGTACACCATTCGCTTTAAATTCGCAACTAAGAAGAACGGTTACTAAGTTTTGGACTAGTTTACAATAGGTCGTATAATGCGCACAGTCTGGGTTTCAGGAGACTTGCGCTAATATAAATTTCAAAATAGTGTTGTAATACCATACCATTAAATTTCATACCATCTAATAATGCGTCTTACCAAAATGCGAGCATCTTTCGATAAACCTCCAAATTTCATCAAGTTGACGGCTGTCCCCAGTTTGCAACCCTTCCCTCAATGTTATCGAAGGCTATCTATAACTTTCCGGTAGAAAGGCTGTAGATAAAGCAGCAATGAGTTGTTCATTGAGTCTGCAGAGTTGCAATAATCCGTGTAATTATTTCAAAAATTTATTATTTTTTTTTCATAACGTCCCTTTTTGCTATTTCTTTACTAAAATTTTGATGATCTTATGCAATTAAAGATAAAACTCATTTTCAGTATATATAGCAGAAGTTGGGTTAAGAAAACCTGTTGTATTCCCGAGGAATCTCAACTCAAGTTGAAAGAGTTTTTCATGAAGGGACTCACTCGAATAGCTGTTCTTTGCTGCCGCTCAGTGTTATTGTGAAGGGAAAAAACAGTTTTATTGAAGCTGCAAAACTAAGAATCCCTCCCTAATATTCATAATAATAGGGAAATTCAGAACTGGACACTCTTCTAATCTCCCTCTTTTTGTTTTTCCCCACTTTCCTAAACTGTCTTTTTTTAGCTCTATTTGTTCACCATTTCGCATTAAGTTTATTCGCGAAACTTTTACTTAATACCCATTATTTAAATGTTTTCTTCATTTTCCTTGATATAAATCAGTCTGATAAAGATAATTTTTCCCGATAGAGAGAGAGAGAAATTTTTAAATCAACGATCCTGCTTTAATTTGGACAGAAGCAGATTAAAAAGACATTAAAACCTATGCATTTAATACTGCTAAAATGCAAAAATGATAAAATCTAACACTGGACGTCAAAATTTTGGTTGAATGAAAGTTGAAAGGAAATTTTTCAAATATCTATTGTTGCACTGTTCGTTTCTGAGTTGACGATTTTCTTCTTTACAGTAGAAAAGTATAGATAGTTTTTTTCCCCAGTAAGGATTTACCAGTAGTCAGGAAGATGTATTGTCTTGAGAGACGACTTAACTCAATAGTTATATTTTACAATAAATTAAATAGTAAATTATCTGATTTAAGACAAAATACGGGAAAATGCAAATAAAAGCAAATCTCCAGAAGCACATATAAAAATATTTTGTAATAATAATCTAGTGTTCCTGGGCTTAGCTGAATGACACGAAATCGTTTTATGTATATATCTAGCTAAAACAAAACATAAAATAGTAATAATAAAAATAATAAAATCATTTTAATTTGGCAAGTGGCCGTTAAATTATCCGGCTACCTTGCAAATTTTCAAAAGCGTAACTTAGATGGGTTTGAGATGTTTATTGCTTAACTCTGTTAATTCTTGGAAGTCACTGTATTGAGTGCCTATGTATTCAGCTTCTTGACATTTTAGAAATAATCCAGCGGATTCAATAATTATAAAACAGGGTGATCATAAATTATTGAACCCATTTCAAAGATTAATAAGAAAAAATAATGCTACAACTGAGTTTTTATTTTTAAATAAGAGAGCAAATGAAAAAGTTTTTCTCAGATAGACGGTGCACCATTACGGCGTTCTAAATTTGCTACAGCGAGAGATTTCCATACACAATGGCTACCGATTAGCAGAAGCCGATGCGCGTTTTCGGGTTTCCTTTTTTAGTTTTTCTTGAATTTCTCGAAAATTATTCAATTTTCCAATTACAATTGACTTAAAAAATTAAAGAGCGTAAAATTCCTTACAAATACATGCTTTTATTTTTCTTCTAGCTTTAATAGTTTCGCAGATAATGGCTCTCAAAAATGGGGAGCTGTCCAATAATTTACGACCACTTAGACAACCGTAACGGCGCGTTACCTATCTGAAAAAAAACCTTTTTAAAATGCGCTCTTATTTAAAAAAAACCATAATTGTAAAATTATTAGTTTTTAAAATTAATTTTTGAAATGGGTCCAATAATTTATGACCATCCTGTTTAATAATGGTCAAATTCCATTCTACGTGTCACCTAGAGAGTTTGAAGGAGTAAAAGTTAATCGATGTCCTTTTCTTTAAGCTGCTATGTTGAGTTATCATTGAAGAATAGAAATATCCTTCCTTCAAAAGCATAAGGAGGCAGGGATATTTTGACTTTTATCATCTCTGAACAAAAGAATGTTTCTTTTCCAAAACAAATGTTGTATTTCGATTCCTTCCGCGTTTCGCATACTATTTCATGACATTTTGTTTCGTTTGACTTCGGATTGATGCATCTATTTTCTTTTTTACTTCGGATCAAAACGTTTTTTATTGCTCTCTAAAATACATGCTCTTATCATAGCTTCACTTACCTATTTTGAAAGCTTTTTGAAAATGATCTCTTCAAAATGTATTTTTCAGTCTTGTCATTCTATTTACTTTTAAATTTTTGAAACAGCAGTCGTCTCTCCCTTACCGTCATTCTCATAAGATTTTGAAAAGCCTTAATCATAACCAAAACTTTAATTTATTTTTAATTTATTATTATTCTTATTTGTCCTTGAAAATGTAAACATTACTTATAATGAATTACTATTTTCTCTCAAGTATAGTTTGAAAATTAAATGCAAAACAAAATTGTTTTGGATAAACAGAGATTGAAATCGAGATATTAGGCCCAACCCTTAATTAGCAATCATGTGATTGTCAGATTGTATAGACTTTGAGACATATCTGACAACTGTGGAGATTTAATTATCGCACTACATTTTTTATTAACTGCTCCACCCATCAATAATATGATAGCGAGTAAATGTTCGTGTTCAGCGTGACACATGAATTTAAAACACATTTTGAATATTTTAGAAACAATTTTTTCCATATTTGCAATACGAGTGTAGAAATACTTATGTTAATATAAAATATTAAGTTAATATAAAATATTAAGTCAAACAACACTTCAAAAATCTTTGAATTAACAAAGAAATGTTCTCATTAGTATCGAATATTAATGTTATTTGCACCGATTTTTGTCCTTTTTATAATAGATTTTATTACTTTCAATAGTAACTAAAAATGTCTAGGCTGTTTTATAAATTTGCTGAAAAATTTAAATATAATATTTTTAGGAGAATTCATACTTCTGAATATAGTCTCAGTCGATGACTGTATTCGCCGTTCAACGGGATTTCAACTTTTCATTTCGTCAGATAAGTGGCTGTTATCTGAGGAAGAAAAATACCCATTTCTGACGATAATGATTTTCTTATTCGATATAAATTCTTCTTTACATCTAAATTTAAAAAAAATGAAATTAGGAAGCAACTAAATGTTTAGGATATCAATACAAATCTGAATTAATGCAATATAGTCATTTCTTTTTTTATCATAAATTTGTAGTGAAAGTTAATTTATTATGTGACGGATATTGTAGTTTCTGCTTAAAATCATTTTTCGAAAGATTCATAGTGCACAGAAAAATATTCTACAGTTACTGTTTTATCCTTTTACGACTTGTTTTACTGTCTGCCTATTTTGTCACACTTTCACCACTTGCTGTCCATGGCTTTCACCTCCTTAAACGCAAGAAAGTTATGGATAAATATTTTGACTGCAAACACGAATTATCTTCCATGTCTGCATTATCTTCTTTGTTTTTACAAAGAGTTTAAGAATAATGTCACAATATGATGTAAACTCATTGTGTGAGTAAGACTTTGCAAATTCATCTCTTTGAGGTTTTTAAAAAATCGACAATGCTCTAACTTTCATTTGCTTGTCATCTTTAAGGATACATGGATTTTATGACGATTTCTGAAGAATGATATCTTCTATGGTATTCTCAAGTGGACATCTTAGAAATGCTCATTTCTCTAAAATGTTTGGCCTCTTTCAAACTATTTTATGTAGAACGAAATACTGCAAAATGCGGATTTACACTCATCATGAACTTTTATCCAGATTTTAATCTATGCAGTAATAAATATTTTTGAATGAAAATGTTTAATCCCAATTCTGAACTCCCCTCTCCATTTTTGAAAAGTTACGATAATGATAACTTCCAAGATGTGAGGAACTCTCCATAATCGACTAAAATTCTGTGGAATCCAGTTCAAAAGTTAAAAAAATGTTCAAAATTTAGTTCGAAACGTCCAATTGTGATATCACGAAATCACGCCGACTTCATCTTTTAGAAATTTGTCAAATAACTGTTATATCTGATAAAAAAACGCCCATGCTAAAAAGCAATTGATAATACTGCACTTTATGATTCGTATACAATAATTTCTAATAATCAGTATAATCTTAGGACTTAAATCGATCCCAGGGTTGGAGATAGAAAGTTTCGACTCAGTTCAGAACTCAACAGGTCTAGCTTCAAGATTAGCTGACATTTTTTCATTTTTTTTTTTGTTATGTCTAATATACAGGATGGTCATAAATTATTGAACCCAATTCAAAAATTAATAAAAAAAACTAATAATGTTACAACTACAGTTTTTTTAATGAGAGAGAAAACAAAAAAGTTTTTTTTTTCAAACAGGTGGCGTGCCATTACGGCGTTCTAAATTTGCTACAGCGAGAGATTTCCATACGCAATGGCTACCTATCAGCAGAAGCCGATGCGGGTGATCTGATTTTACTTTTTAAGTTTTTCTTGAATATCTCGAAAAATATTTAGTTTTCACACTATATGTGAATGAACAAATTAAAGAGCGTAAAATTCCCTATAAAGACATGCTTTTATTTTTCTTCTAGATTTAAAAGTTTCGCAGATAATGGCTCTCAAAAATGGGAGATATCTAATAATTTGCGACCCCCAAGACCACCGTAACGGCGCGTTATCTATCTGGGAAGAAAGTTTTTTTAAATGCACTCTCATTCAAAAAAATAACTCGTAGTTGCAACATTATAAGTTTTTTTATTAATTTTTAAAACAAGTCCAATAATTTATGACAACCCTGTATTATTTAAAAGGTAAGTGACCTTCATGTTTCCATCCTGCGCATCTATATGTTACTGTGTAACAAGCATGTATTAAATTAATTTTCCCATTTTTTTCTAAACACAGCCCCGATAATAGGAAACAAGGTCTCTTCCCGCTCGTTATAGGCGGTCTAACTTTCTTGTGTGACAAAATACCGTCAGATTTGAATCGCTAATAACTACGAAACTCCTAATGCGAAAAGAATGGTTGACTCCACAACGGAAGATAATATCTGTAAGAGTTTGTCGCATAGTATTTTTTTGCCTGTGATGTCATGCGCATGCGTGTGATTGTTACGAATTAGCTTCATGTAAGGTTATAAATAAGTATAGCGTGTTAACGCGTTTAGAAAGGAGGTTGATTCTGGTGTCATTTTAAAGAGCTTGAGGGGTATTACTAGTACCCAAAGTGAGACAATAAAAATATTTATCAGAATATAAGTAAAAATCGGTATTAAATTGAAAATTTTAAACTCCGAATGTTTTTTTATTATAACATGCAGAGTTTTTTTTCGAATTGTACGAAACTTACAGGATACTTGACAATACGTAAAATAAACATTGTCTTAAATTTTGAATTCAAAAATTTGAATATTACGAGAAATATGACCATTTGTAGAAATAATATTTTACCCGAACTGCGCCTTTCTTATGTTTTTTTTTGTATTATACAACTGAAAATTCAAATGCTTTATTCCATTACTTATTCCGGAAGGATGTTATTTACAATAATTTATCAAATTTAATTTTGTCTAGGTGATATGCAACCAAATATTTCCAATTTATATCAACAAAAATCTTAGAAAACTATCCAAATTGACTTTTCCATTAAATGACTGATTTTTTTTCTTCATTTTCTAATTTTCTTGTTTTCTGGCGATAACTTTCAAAATTATATCATTAATATTTCCGATATTTATATTATTTTTAAATTTAAAAAAATCTCATTAATGATGCTAGTTTTTTCTCTGATTTTTTAAAATTAAAATTTTTTTTAATAAATTAAATATTTTTAAAAATTCATTTTTAATTACAGCCACGATAACGTGCTGTAATTAAATATATAATATATTTAATATTTCCTCTAGACGAAGTGTTGATGCGCATGTGAGTAAACATAACAATTAAAAATGTATGTAAATTTTTCCCTGGACGTGAATGGAAACTCGCTGCCAAATAAATTAAATAATTAAAAAAAAATATTTTTTTAATTCGATGTGAATGTCAATTTGTATGATTAAATAATCTTTGTAAATACGACACAGTTTTTATTTTCATAGCATAGTGAAAAAAAAAATCGAATATAGAAAATGCGCACCTTCTTGCTGATACATTTTGTCTAAAATTTAATCGAGACCTAAAATCTTGGTTTGAAGACGGCATGGTTATTTTCATCCCTCTAACTATCGTTTTTTTATTTATCGCGTTCACATATAAAAAGATAGACGTACAGATAGAGTGTCTACTTTTTTTTGGACGGATTTGGTCTGAAATTTGATAGAAATCTACAAGTTTGGTAGTAAGATGATATGTCGAATTTCATTTATTTAGGTGTTGAAATTTTTAGTGATGGTGTTCATTTATACACAAGAATGTACACACCAACAGACTGCCAACCAGTCTAGGAATTTGTCCAAAATTCTCACATAAATTGCCAAATTTCATTCGTTTTTTTTTTTTGTCTTCTTGATTTACTGAGTGTACGCGCACACACGGGCTTATAAACAGTCTTCTCTTTGGAGAATTTGGATCCGAAATTTGTTATAAATTTACAGTTTTGATTTAAAGATAACTTACCAATTTTTATCCATCCAGATCAATAAGATATTGAGTTATCATGCTCACATACACACAGACGGATAGACAAAGAAATAAACATGATTTCAAAAATGGCTTTTTAAGTCTCAGACAGGTGCAAACGTGGAGATTCATCAAAATCTCGAGGCCGAATTTTTTGACGATTACAGCACTTTCTTTTTCTGTACTTCACATGCGAGGAAGTGAAAAAAAATACCATCAAAATAGTGAAAAAAAAACTGAAAATTTACTACATGTAGTGATGGAAGCGTGTAGCCTTTGCGCGGGGAACAGTCCTGTCTGAAGGCGCTAGAATTGAGCTGCATACATATACTAGTTTGTGTAGTACAAATAAGTGCCGTAAATAAATTGACTTAGTTAGGCGTAATAAGATATAATAATAATGTCCATTTCTTAATAACCCCATTTTTCTTGCTACTATCATGGATTATTTTTATTGACTATGGGATGTCAAAATAAATAATTTAGCAAATTGAGCGGAATGTTTTTGAAAAGTTCCAGGAAAATTCATGCAGTGGCATAAAATATATTTCGTTTGATAGTGTAAGTATAAATTATATTTTCTACACTCAACAATCACTTCATTTAATTCTTATTTGATATTTTTTAAATGGGGTTGAAAATTATTTAACTCTTTAAAATAATTAAAACAAACTGGAATAAGCTCACAGAGTTAAAATTCCAAATACTGAGGGAATGATAATTTTGGAAAACATCAAGATATGAAAAGCATTTAGGCGTGACAATAAGTAATAAAAATATAAAAAAACATACATAAACTATTTTCCAAATAATATGGGAATGCAGACATTTAATGAGAGGTTCATCATTAGATTATAGGTATCAGTTTATTATAAATTTGTTACATGCACTGTCGACTTCGATGCAGCGTATTATTGAGTCATACAACTTCGTTTTCGAACATATGTTTAGCTTTCTGTCAATAGACTGATTACATATCAAAGACGCCCAAATCTCGAATTCGACGTGCATTGAACTCAATTTAATAAAGACGTAAGACAAAAAATAAAGAGATGAAAATTGACACTTCAAGCTCATGCGCTCATTTAATCGTGGTCAAGATCGTTTCTTTTGGTATTTTGGGTTGTCGTCATCTCTCTCTCGCTGTCTTTCAAAATGTTTCAATGACCTAAACTGCTTACTGATCAAGTATATATAAGAGCTGTATTTCAAGTGACAAGTCTCTAATTTGGAGAAAGAAAGCAGGTTACCTCTTGTCAAAATTGTGCTGGGCAAGTACCAATTTCCGCAAGTGGCATTTGACTCCAAGTTGGTTTTTTTTGCCCTTCGATATTATGACGGGAACAGTTTTGACTCGTATTTTCAGAGCTGCCCATCTAATTATCGGTAATATGTTTATTTGACTTAAGTTATTGACATACACGAAGCAAGTTTGACAATTTAATACTGATGTTCAAAGGTTAATCGTAACTTTCTGGGCGCGTTTTCTGAGAAATCTTAGACAAATATTCTGATTATATCTGATGTAAGTTGATATGCTTTGTGATTTCGAATGACAGTATAAATTAAAGCATTCGGTTTTCCAACTCAGAATGGATATCTTTTTTTTGAGGATAGATAAATTCAGTTGAAAATCAAATATTAAAGAAATTTTCAGTCATAATCATCAAAGGTTTTTTTTTTTACTTTAGAGTATTCTGATATGGATTTCTAACAATTTAGTCAAAATTTCATTTTAAAATTTTGAAAAATAGTTAAAAATTGGTCAATAGATTACAAAAAGTGTTTCTGTTTCATGTCAGCGGTTCTTAAACCTTTTCACTTGAAACCCCTTTTCGAGTCGAAAAACTTTTCGAAGCCTTATTTTTGCTAAAAATGTTTTTCACCACACCAAACCTGGAAAATAAATAAAATAAAAATGAAGCATTAAGTAATGTTAACTAAAAGAAAATCAAATTAAAATAACTATTTAAAAATTTTTAATGGGATATTTTGAGTCAAAATGATTTTCTTAAAAATTTTTCCTTGCCAATGCTGGAGAATATGACAATCTTTCTATCGAAAAAGCCACATAGAGAGTTTTTGCAATCCCACTTGGGATCACAACTCACACTTTGAGAATCCCTGTTTTCGCATATACTCTTCGATGTTGTAGTAGTCGAATGGTACAGCATCGGCCTCGCAGCTTGAAGTGTTGCAAATTCGTGTTTCACTCTAAATGTGGATCAACTGATGTAAGCTAAATATTATGTTTTTCAGATGCTTTAATGTTGGTTTGGGGTAATAATTTGGAGAATTAAACATTGTACTCATCATGTAAGTATGGTTCAAAATTACGAGGGCCGTTGTTAATAATTTGGTATGAACCATCAACATGAGATGTTAATTATAAATGGGTGTCAAGTTCAAATTCCTTTTAAGATAGCTGAAAATATAATAAAATGAAAGGAGATTGTCTTGTTTTCAATTGCTAAACATTGTTGATTATGCTTCAGATGATTACAAGAACACCACTTTATTTAGGGTAAACAGGAAAAAGAAACCGTGTATGAGTGAAAGTAAGACTTTAGGTTTCGCTGTGATAACATGATAGGAAATCTGGAGTAGCTAATTTCTTACTACTTATAATCATCATTTGTCAGAAAAATTACTGTAGAAGGCAAATTGGAGATTAGAGGTAGTTCGAAATCTGAAAGCGAAAGCCAGATCGGTAAACTTGAGTCCATCTGTAATTCACGGCCTTAGGCAACAATTTCAAGAGACAAATTCCTCCTCCAGAAGATTCAGCTCAGGACAGTCAAGAGGTACGTCTAGCGCCATGATGTTATGTGAACCAGGACCAGGGAAATATAAGGGCTGGTTCATGCTTTTGAACTTTTAAAATTGCCGAAATGAGAGGAAAAAACCAGTTTTGACGTTACTACTCTGACCGGAAGCTTGTGGGATCCAAAAGCGTCCACTGCCGTTTCTTTAATTTTAAGCTATTTTTTCCTGTGTTGTTCTGTGTTACTTGTTATTTTGGTGAAATATTGAGAAAATCTTTCATCTCTTGTAAGTATGTTTACTTGTGCTGTCGCTACGTGCTCAAATTATTACAGGAAAACGAAAGACAAAGGTGTAATATATCATATGTTTTCAGTATGTCCGAATCTGAATAAAATTTGGATCTCGAAATGTAAAAGGTACGATCATATAAATGTTAAATACTCTAAGATATGCATTGATCACTTTAGGCCAAGTGATTACATGGATGGCATAAGAAATCGCCTGCTTGGTTTAAATCAAAAGAAAATTTTAAAACTGATGCAGTTCCGAGTGTCAAACTTGCCATTGCAAGTATTGGGGAAGATGTTTCAAGTAGAAGTGAGAGGAAAAGGAAAAGAAGTATTTTGCAGGAAACAAAAATCAGATTAAAATGTCTGAGGCTTAAAAAACATGTGTCACGACAGCTATGGAGCCATTTACTACATCAAAAACTGAAAACATTCGCTTATCATGCTTTGAAACTCAAGAATAAAATGCATTACTTCTGGAAAGAATTAGATTTCTTGATAATGAACTTGAAAAGACAAAAAAAAAAAGGAGACGGAGAAAAATCAGAGAAAAAAATGAAATGAAAACGAAAGCGCAAATTAGCCTTATTTTAACCGAAAATAAAAGTTAAAAAGTAAACTGAAGAAAGTATCGAAAGTAGAAGAAAATTAAAAAAAATATATCTCAGCATCATCATAGATAAACGCCGTAATAGAAAATAAAAGCAAAATCAAGTGGACAGCATAAGATATTTAGAGACATTTAATTATTCTATTTCCAGGCGGTCTTATTTATACTGGCGAAATCAGATAGGGATACGATTTCCCAATGCTAGCACATTAAAGGGATGCTGTTCAAAATTTTCTTGTAGACCTGGTATGCTTCTTTATGTTTTGCTGGTTATGAAAAAAATACTAAATATTCATAACTGCATTATATTTATTACATATTTTAAGTAATGAATAATTTTTCTTAGTATTTATATTTTTGATATGTTTGCAAAAAATAACGCATATGTGAGTATTTAAAAAGGTTTTAACTTTTGGTTCAATCAAAACATGAAATGGTTTGCGCATGATACATATTATTTGAATTTTTGCCTAAATTTTTAGGATCCAAAACCATAATTCAACGATTACTTAAAAATATGTGTCTGTTTCGCAAATATTTACTATGCTTATGATATTTTGATATACTGCCATCCAATTTTAAGTATTAAAAAAAAGGAAAACAATAATATCAAAACCCTTATAGTAAAGGGATTTTCGTATTTTCGAGCGCGGAGTGTCAGCTTGGTGACGTCACAAATTTCCCCCACTTGTTCTTCGCTGAAGGCTCTATGAACCAGCCCTTGTATTTTTCTGGCCCTGTATGCGAACGATGATACCCTACCCCAACTTAGGTCTTGCTTTTCCGCAGCCACAGAATGTGAACGTCTTCTGTATGTATAAGACTTCACTAAGGTGGCATTTACTTACAGCGACCAGCCATTTGTGCGACATCCAGTTCGCGTCACCGCAGGGAGCATTTGAGGTAGGTATATCAACTAATCCATTAGAATGTAGATGAGGATAATGCTGTTCTCTTCACGGATGAGCCTGCAAAATGATAGGAGTTGCTTGATTTGGAGAAAAAATGGAATCCTTTATCATCCATCAAACATGTATGGGAAAGATTCTTATGGGGGAGTTTGTGTAGGATGGTTTCTCTTTGGGTGGATGCAAAGATATTCATGTCTTTCCTCGTGGAATCGTGACTGATCAAGTTAGTCTATAGAGATGAGATCTTTGGTGCTTATGTGTGCCCTTATGCTGTTATAACATGTCATAATTTCTTTCTACGAAACGACAACGCTTGAATCTACAGGATTCGTATCGTAGGATACCTTGAGCAGTCTCTCATTTCCGTGCCTCACCGGACCAGTACAAGGGTACATGACGCCCATAGGTAAAAAAAAAATACTCATGTGCCTCTAGGAAAAATAAAAAGTGTATACGCCCCTTACCAATTAGTACTTACATAGTAACATGCATAGCCAAGCACAACATAGCTAAATATAAACAAATCTGATATGAAAATTAGCTTTTTTTTTTAAAAAAAATTAATAATACATTTTAATTGTGTAAGAAGGTAAACAATTTTCAAGAATATTCATTAACTTGCATTTCAAGCTTCAATAATTCATTAAAATATTACATGACTTTTACAGATATAAATAAATGCATATTGCAATCCAATAATTATTATGAAAGCGTGGACATCCAATGGACAAATGAGTTTGATGGACAAGCGTCCCTAGACAGGAAAACCGATCCTGATGTCTCACGACGAATGGAAATTGATGTCTATACCAGTTGAATCAAACTTCAGTATCAAACAGTTTAGGACATGGAGTGGTCAGTTTCATCTCCGGACCTGAATCCTGTCCGGCATGTTTGAAGCTCTAGAGAAATGAATTTGCGATCTCAAATATCCTTTCTCAGTCCCTTTCTACGCTTAAAGCAGCTTTGGTTTTAAGAAAAATGATTGCAATTTTTTGCATTGAAATTATGGATCACATAATCGACACTTTACCGAATATGCTTTATTGCTGCTGGGGCTGATCATACTTTATATTGAAGACACCTTTCCTGTACCAAACTGACACATCTAGTTTGTCAATTCCATACATGTGCTAATTTCTAAAATAAAATAATCATCTAGTAATTTGTTTTCATGTTATTTTACACTTTATTAAGTGGTGTATATTTTATCTTAACTATGATAAAATCCAACGTATTGATTTTTGAGTAATCGCTATTTTGATGATTTTTTCTTAATTTATGGACATAAGATTTTAAATGTGTTGTCCTCTTCCTCTCTTTGATTACAGTTGATAATTAAAAGGACCTTCTTTTCTCGTGTAGTTTTTGTACGGGACGTTAATTCAACAAATCACGTAAATTAATTTGAAATGAATTGAAATCGGATAAAATTTCTAGCATTATCTGATCACTTTTAAAATCCGATTTCCAACACATGAAAGACATATTCGTCGTTTATACTTCTAAATTTCGTTAGTAAGGGAAAAAAATCCGTTAGTGGTTAAATTCTTCATTATCTATTGAAAAAGAATATCCGCTCTTCATACCAAATTTACCTTTGACTTTCAACGAATAAAAGTTATGGCTCATTTAGATGCGCTTTTAAAGCGTTTAAAGTCATTACAATATGTTTTTAAAAAACATGCCCTAAATAAGTTTAAGAAAACTCAGGTAATTTATTTGGAAAAGAAGGCTCGTGAGGAATAAATAATCGCCTAGTCAAATGTAACGGAAGCTGTGGATCGCTGCAGCAAGTGCTACATGAAGCCGAAATCTTCACTTGCTGAATCGTAACTGCCTCTTTTTCAGGTTTGATGCATGAGAGGCAAACATAGGAAAGACTATAAATTACAGGGTGGAGAAGAGAGTGCCAGCAGCACTCTTTATTCTTCTTATTGATATAAAAAGAGCGTAAAAATTGCTGACACGAGAAGCCCGACAGGTCTACCCCGCCTATTATGAATGACTGACACATCCGACGTGGCTTGAAACTTGCGGATAAAAAACGTCTGTTTATTTAGTATACCTGCTGCCCTGGTGTATGTGTAAAGGGGATGAAATTAAGATGATGACTGATAGCGATTCATCTGAGGCTATTTTTCATCGCGTTTTAAAAAAAGCTATTTGAAACTCTATCTGGAACGCGATTTATGCATTTTACTCTATCTTAAACATACGAAATACGCTATCATTTTAAACCGATGCGTTTATTTTGTAAGAGTAAATTTGAATGGAGTGCGTTGACTTCTGAATTGAGAAATATCCAGTTGTTTGTCATTAAAAGACAGGTAAATTAATGTGTATTTCTTCTTACTTTTTTTTAGTTATTTCAGTTGGCTTTGAACATTTGCCTGAGAGTTTAAAGAATTGCCGAAACGCTTTTATTTGATAATGAGTAAATATATCGGTGTTTAAATGTTTAGAGAGAAAACCCTAAACCTGGTAACTTCTACGATACGGAAGCAGTCATTTCTTTCATGCCACTTTCATTTCATTTTATTAATGGATAAAATTCCAGCTAACAAAGATTTACAGAAAGAGAAATGAAACATTTTTTATTTAGAAATTTCGCTGAATTCACATATCATTATGCAACAATGCGTACTTAAACTATTTCGCTTTAAACGAATAACGAAGGAACCTCTTTTAGCAATAATGTGAAAAGAGTCCTTCGTTTAAATGATATTAGTTAAAAAGGATACAATAATTGATTAATATTGAATTTTGTGGACATTTTCACAGAAATCTTGAAGATGCATTTTAAAGAATTGAATTTGAAATTTGTGGTTAAAATATGTCCTGAATTTTTTGGGGAAATAAAATATGTTTTTATGCTTTGATAATTGCCTTTTTCCGTCTATCTTTTGAGTTTTAAAAGCAAACTGGCTTAAATAACAGATTATATTATGCACAAAAATAATTGTAACAGCTTTCTTTCTATAATATTGAAAATTTTCATTTTCATATTATTTTATTTAATATGACTTGTTTCATGTTTATAAAGATGTAATTTTGTAATCGATTTTTCACTCACTTCCTGATGAACTAGAGTGTTAAAATTTTGCACATATGTGTATTCTTGATGATGATACGCTATTTTAATATTTTCAGAATTTAATGATCAGAAAAACCATTAATTTAATGAAATCTTTGCTTCTATAAGTGCTGTGTCACCTGGTAGTGAATTGCGAAAAAAATGATTTCAAGATTCTATAATATTTATAACATTGAATTATAAATTATAGACAAAAAGGTAGAAAATAATTAAGTTAAAAAATTCTACTTTTTAGTACACTAATAAAAGTGTGTTTTTAAGAAATTGATTTTATTAAATTTATTTCCGACATTAAGTTCGAACGCAAAGTTATGGACATTAGAGGCGACATTCCGTTTTCACTATTCCATTCTGAATGAATTAAAAATCATAAATCGAAATATCTTAGCTATTCGAGTTTTTTTGTAGCGCGTTAAGATCTAGTAGATGTGAGACACTCGGGCGGCCAGTTCGTGTTTCTGGAGTTCCCAAGCCCATTAGACAGCTCAGGAAGTGAATATAGTTGTTAATATTTCGTTAATTTTGTATGCATATTGCAGTGTTTTTATTCGAGTTTAATATGTGCTTTTCTTTGCGACTGTTTTATTATAATTGCTAAAAGCGGAAATAATGTTGTCTAGCTTGCAAACATTGGCAAGGACGAGCTTAAAGAACAGCCAAGTGAGATCAGTCATGTTAAATGACTAAATGCTATTGAAGAAGCCTTGAAATACATTAAAACAGCAAGAGGAGGCCCCAAGTATGGACGTGATGCTTTTCATGAGGTGGTGCAACATAACAGCTAGAAAACACTCATCATCTTCAGGGAAGCAACTTACTATAACAAATTTCTGTAAGAAAACCTTACTGTTTTGACTTCATTTTTTATTAAGACAGGCCTAGATAATTAGTTGGCAGGTTAATCAACTTGTCTTTTTATCTTGAAATAGAGTACAGTGGGCTCGTATAAACGCACTCCCATATAACTTGAATTCGTATTACGGAAAATTGTGAATAGTTCTCGTACATCGCGATAAACAGTCCCGTATTAAGTGCAAGACAAATTTAACATTTTCATAGTTTTTCAATTTTTTTTTTATAGAACAGCAAATGTACGTGTATGCTTTCCTGCTATTTAGATATGAAGAGCGAAGCTTGCAGTTTAAAAAAAAGTAACATCTCACTAGCAATATTTGTAGCTACAAATTAAAGACATGTTTGAACTTGCATAAATTCGTCCGATAATACATGTCCTTTGAAACGCGTTTTCCTTTTATGTATATCGTAATCCCCGTGTTGTGCGAAAGTCCATGAAAAAGTATATTACTAAATTTAATACATGACACATTTAATATATAAAGTGTCCCCTCTTTCAGTTGGGTTTGCCGTGGATCGGTAGTAACTTTTCAGCTTCGGGACAGGCGGGTTCAGATTCTAAACCCGATGCTACTGAGGGTCGGCCCTATATGTGGGTCTGGTACACGCTTATCCGGTCGTCAGGGGTCGAACGTCTTATGAGGGTCTTAGAAACCTGCAACATGTTGTTTCGTAAAGAATTATAAAATATCGATAATAAATTGAAAGTTTAATTTAGATATATTTACGTCCCGTTTTGAAGTATCACGAAGGCTTTTTTGGGACGGACCTCGTAGTTCTGAACCGGGTTAGACGACGAGGACAGCACCTGGATCTGGCGCCACCCTCCCCAAGCTTCCACACCACATCAGCGGGAGGGCGCTTGATCCACGAAGTCGGACTTAGTGTGCAACAGGACCATATGCACGGCGGATCTTCAGGGGAATCAGGTTTTGAACCTGGAACCCTCCAACCCCGAAGCCGAGACCTTACCGCTTGACCTTACCACGGCCCGATAAATTGAAAGGCTAACAGTGGCGTAGTTAAAGTAATAGGCGCCCGTGGCATAATATGATCTTTCTGCCCACAATCGTCATCAGTAGCTTAGATAGTATAAATGAGGCATGGTTTTATTTTTCGCCCCTTTATCAGAATTGTCTAAAAAAGTGATATAAATGCACTAAGATTTTATCTCCATGGCGCCCCCTAAGACTGTCGCCCAGGGAATCTATATATCCCCTTTCTTCCCGGTCGCTACGCCACTGAAGACTGATAAAAAATCAATTATTGAAGAGAGAAATTGCTCCAGGTAAAACAAAACCTCACACCCCACCATTTTAGTTTATGCATATATATGAAATTAAGGGAAGAAGAGATGATGAAATTGATTAAAACAAAATTTCCGGTCATTGTCTGATAAGGGTTTTTGTTGAAGAAAACTTGGATATTTAAGGTTGAGTATACTGTCTAATATGTAAGTTTTCAAAGATACGAAACTGCTTTTAGGGTATTATTAAAAGATTTGATTTATGTCCCGTTTTGAAGCTACACGAGAGGAATTAGAAAGGTATTTGGAAATTTTCAAATGTGTGCACTGTAAAAAATTCCGGAAACTTTTAAGGTAAAAATTACTGTAAAATGGAGAATTTACAGTGCCGCGCAGCTTTCGCAGTACATTTTACCGGAAAAGTCGACTACACTAGCGCCGCTGCGGCCAGTTCAGTAAAAAGTGGACCTTGATTCAATGCGCGGGAACCGTGAACTGTCGTAGCTGATTAGAAATAGGAGGATGAAAATACATGGTAAGTTCTTGTGTTTTTATACATTCTGTATTATTTGTTTAATTTTGTGTACTAGATCATTTATTTTATCAATTACCCTATTAAGGGTGATTTTTAAACGAAGGAAGTTGATTTAACATTGTTTGAATCTCATATTAGGCTTCGTGTTACATTAGTATATAGCTTTTTTTGTTCTTTTCATTTAATATTTTGTTTTTGCCTGCATTATTATATTCTACAGCTTTTTTAGGGAAAAATATATTTATTATTTACAAAGTATCGAAAGTAATTTATAACAAGATATCAAATTTTATAATTAAAAGTTTTATGTTTTCAAACGAAATAATAAAATATATTGTTAAGTTGATTATTCCATCATAAAAGTTATTCCATTATTATTATTTCCCTTTATAAACGAAATTTTTTTCTTGGTATATCTTTAGGAACATTGTTTTGAGAATGAATTTATTTAACATTTAAATTTTCAAATAGTCTGCCTGTATTCAGAATTCAAATGCTTTGTTTACATTTAGCAACCTTACTTTATTTAATTTTTTTTTTCTATTGTAAGCTTTAAATATGGAAATTTCTTTATATAAAATATCTGACGCTAAGAATGTTTTTGAATACAAGTTTTAATGTTTTTGAGTTACTAAATAATTTGTTCAGATTATATATATATATAGGGTAAGATGCTCCAGTTTTGGCCACATTAAGAGAAAATTTGAAATGGAAATTTCACAGTAGATGACTGTTTAAAACATATTAAATCATACTTATACTATTCTTTAGCAAATTTTATTGGCTTTCTGCTAGTTATAAAATTTTTCTGAAGAATATTTTAGATGTCGAGTTATGAATTATTAAATAAATTAACCCAATTTGCACCACTTTTGGCCACACTAATATTATATTTTTAACAGACACTTGAATGAATTTTAAGTAAAAATAAATCATTTTTATGCAATATATATTTTAGTACATTTTCTGTTATATGAAATGCGTTTTTTTGATGAATTTATAAAGATATGTAATAAAATTTACATAAGCTGATTTTAGCTGCAGATTTCAGTTTAAAAAAAACAGGAATGCAGAAAACAATAATTTAATTTGGTTGATAAAATACAAACTATATATACTCGCATAATTTTTTTGATAAAATATGAAACAAAAAATGGGGAGAGGAATAAACTTACATTGCAAAAGCATAGATTTTTTAAAAAATATTACAAATCAAGAATTTGCATTATTATATTCACTAACAATATCCACAAATGTGTATTTTTATAATTTTTAATTGCAACATTAATCAAATTCATCAGAATCATTTTTAAAATTAGAGCAATCCATGCATATAAAAGAATATTCCTCATCACTCGAGTCAGGTTCCTCAAGCTGAAATTTTCTAACATAAATGTGAGGTAAACATTCAAAATGGAGATGTTTTTGTCATTCCATTTTGAATGGCCTTAACTGCATTACCAACTTTAGATGGTGAGTAGCAAAATTTTTTTATGGAAATGCTACCTGCCTTCTTATTTTTAATTGGAGCCATTACTATGTAAAATGAAAACAAACAAAGCTATATCAGTTACTTTCATATTAGAAACAAACTAAATCAGTTGCTTTTATTTTAGAAATAAAATGAACTTAGTTGCTTTTATTTTAGAAACAAAACTAAATTAGTTGATTTTATTTCATCCAGATATTCTTAAATTTATGTAATGACTCAAAATGCAATAATGAAGTTATGTGGCCGAAACTGGAACATGTAGTGTTCCACTTTTGGCCACCTGCATGGCCAAAACTGGCACATATAGTAAATTTAAAGTACCATTTTTGGCCACCACCCATTTAATCTTAAAAATAATTAATTTTGATATGAAATCAGAATAAAAAGAAAGTTTACCTCACAAATCCTAAGGGTAATCACTTTTAGAATAAACAGTTAATTCTGAGAGCCTGATGATAAAAAACTGTAAAACCTTCTTCCTTAACAAAAACCTTAACAGTTGTGAGCATACAGCACATGATCATGCATTTAATTTTTTTACAAGTCACATGTTTGAGAAAAATGAACCAATCAGAGTGAAAATAGTAAAATAAGGATTGCTTAAAGTATTGGAATGCTTTTTATTAGTTAATTTGAAATTAGTGGTTAATTATTGTAAAAACAGATCCAATGTGGCCAAAACTGGAGCATCTGCCCTATATGTTCTTATTCAAACTGGTCCATAAAGATATTCATATTTTTAATGCTGGTTATTAAATGAAAGAAAAAATATTGTAACTTTTTGCTAATAATTTTAGCATGCTTCTTTACTTTTCCCTACATTGTTAAAACTTTTTTTATAATTATTTATTGTTTTAATCTATATATTTAAATTACTTATCAACTATCTTAGAATGGTGCGAGTTCCTATTAAGGAATTTTTGTTGATGCCTTTAATGTGTATATGATGCCTTAAATAAAGCATAAAATGTAACTATCTTGCATCCATTTGATTTTTTATTGTTTATTTTACAGACTGGAACACTTCAAAAATGTTTACTTGTGAAAAATTTAGTATGACGTTAAATACACTGAAAGATTATGTAGATCATTTTTTTTCTATATAGCAATGAAAACAGATTTGAAAAATTGAAAATAATTTGGGATCTCATACTATTGGTGGATTTTCTGAAAGTTTTATAGCAGAAAATTTCTGTAGATATTGTGACATAACAAAGAATATGTTCATACAAAAACCATATTGCATAGGTGATTTCAGAACACCTGAAAGTTATCACTTAATTGTGGAACATAAACATGATAATGTTATTGTTGATGGTATAAAATGCAAAAGCATTTTTAATGATTTGAAGTATTTTCACGTTTGCTCTCCGTGCCTAGGACATGACCTTTTTGAAGGTATTGTAGCAAATGTTTTTATTCGTTGAGCATTTTGTAAAAGTGAAAAAAACATTTTACTTTCTAAGAACTCAATTCTTTTTCAGTCATCAAACAATATTTTTAACATAAAAATAAAGACTGTACTTATAATTTATTTTAGATTTCTACTACTCGTGCTGAGGCCTTTAAAATGGACTTGCCTGTAACTCCCTGTATAATAGTTTGTGGTAAGTTATATTTTCTGTAAAATTTTTTGATTTTGTAATTTTAAAAATGGAACAAGAGTACATTTTGTGTGTGATACCTCTTTGTTTTACTAAATCTAGCTACACCTCTAAATACATATTGCTAAGTTTAAGGTCGGGTGGGGTGAAGTGGTCATACATCAAATAAAATTCTATAACTTTGCAATGAATATTGGTATAAATGTAATTTTTTTTTATTTTAGCTTTGAATAGTTAAGAACTAAGTTTAACATTTAAAATTATATTAATTGCAACACTTTAGTAGGAGAAAACACCCATTTTGTTTGTTTATGTAGCAGTTTGAAGTTGGAATACCTAATTTAACTTCTCTCCTACATTTTGTTTAATTAAGTTTGCATTAAATTGACTCTGCAGAAAGCTTCATACAGATCTTAAGAATACGTCCTCATTAACAGATAAGCTGAATTAATTACAGATATTGTTTTATAGTAATTTAAGTAAGATGGGGTAAAGTGGTCATAGAGATAGGCTTAACATGCATCACTGTTTTAAAAATTTCTTAAGCTTAATTTATTAGACAGGTGTTAGTTAAATATTAATTAAATATATATTACAGATTATAATTAAAGATTTGAAACGGGATAACCCCAGTTTTTGTACTAAAAGCATCACATAACGCATATAAGAAATGAGCCAATTGCAAAAAAGGATGTACTCAAAGGTCGATCAGTTTTTTTTTCTCTCGAAACTAAATTTTTGATTGATTATCAATCATTAAAGATTTCTAAAATTATTACATTTTTAATTAAATTATTTCAGGAAGTATAATATGTTTGTTTGCATTTTGTAATTGTATAATTATTAAAAATTTATTAGTCAATATAATGCTAAAATTACTTTGCTGATTTAAAAGCATTAGTGACTTTCTATTACTTTTGACTTTGAAGTATGTGTGTAACATTTTTGCACATATTAATGGGGAAAAATCACTATTTTAACCTCTAGTTATTTTTTTCAATTTATTATAAAATATTTCAAAAGTGAAGCATATTCTATCTGCCAATTAAGTGTTGCTTTGATAATTTCTTGCAATGCTCAATTTTATTACAGTTTTAAGAATTGAGCAAAGCAAGTTTTTCATATATATTTTTTAAATTAATTTCTGGGCTTGTTTCTTTTTCTGCCTTTTAGTATTTCAGCATTGTATTCAAGTATTGATATTCTATCACATTTTGGGAAAAAATAGCCCAAGTCAATATACAAAGCTAATTGTAGCCTTTTAATGTTAAAATGGGAATAAAATATAGATTTTACCAATAACCAAACTTTAAAATGTATTTTACCTACAGTAATACAAAGTGACTTGGTCTCTTTTGACAGTACACCCACAATATGTTTGCTTGATTTCTGTGTAATTTTCTGGATTCCTCAACTGCTGTAGAGATAAAATAATTTAATAAATTGTGCATTATTATATTTCTAGGTGGTTTATGAGTATTAATCCGAGCCGTGGATCTGAAACAACCCAGACTAAAGGGAAGAAGGCCTCTACTGAAAAAAATTTAATGTAGTACAGTATAAAATGTAATGTTCAGTGATAACAGTGGTCCTATAATTTCAAATAGAACTAATTTAAAATGTATTAAAATATGTTTTTCAACTTTTCCCTTCAGTATAAAATGAAAAACAAAATGGTAAAGGGAACAAAGAACAATAACAATAATTTTGTTTCTTAATAACCACAGAAGTTTAAAAATGGGATATTAAAAAATCTCTTTTTTTGTGTGTTATTTTAATATTAAAAATAAATACTAAAATTATATTTAAAAATTTCTACCATTAGTCAAACAGTCCATTAATTTCTTTCCAAAAAGAATGTTTTCAAACTGATTTTTCATATAAAATATCCTTTTACATGTAAAATAACAATTTTTAATAATCTGAAAATTGCATCTAGGTGGAAAAAAATGTTGCCAAATTGACAGTTTCTTAAAGTTTAATAATATTTAAAATGTTTGTCCATTTTTATGGATATTCAATTCTTTAGTGTTGTAGTATAAAATTTAAGCTTTAGTTTGAATTTGGGTTAAGATACTCAATTGATAGCTCTTTTATTTACCCTGGAAAAAGAGCGTTTGAAAAATAGCTTTAACATAATCAGAATAAAATAAAAGCTTTTTTTAAAAAAATTTCCTCCTGGTAAAGTGATTGGTGTTTAACAAGATCCTTTGGTAACAGATATTTTAAATAATATACAATACAAATATTTATTAAGATTTATAGTTATCACAGGTGAAAAATTGTTGAAAATTCCTATATTTTTCTGTACTTGCGCTGCTATTATTGTATTTAGATTGCAAATTGTGATGTAGTTTTACAATTTTTGTGTCTTGAATGTACATTTTTATGACTGTGTCATTGTATATTTTAACTATATCTTCTTTAACTATCACGGTATTTTGTACCTGTGTCATTTTTTTAATTTGCATTGTTTTGTAGTATTATTAATTTTGTCATATTACTATTTGTAAATAGAAAAATAAAATGTTTTTTGTTACATTTTGATTTGTTATTTTGTTGCTAAAAATATCTGTAGTATTTGAGCAATATATCCTGGAAAGTTTATTTAAATAAACTGAGCGCTGACACTAAAAGGGGTGACAACTTTATGATGAAAGAAATCATTAGCTTTAAGTCAGAGTTTCTACAAAAGTTAACCCAACCTAAAGCTCTTTTAAAAATGACATATTACTATAAAATTTACTGTGAGAGAAGTCAGGGAATTTTAACGATCTGGAAAAATCAGGGAAATTAATAGTTATTTGTTTCTTGAGTTATCTATAAATTAGTATCTTACAGGGTGTCCAACAAAGGCCTCCCTCATTTTAAGACCGCTGTAGAGCCGGGTATCAACTCATATGTCATCTTAGCCGAGTGACCACACTGTAAAAAAAAATTACTGTAAAATTCAATTTTTACCGTAAAATTTTACAGTAGAAAAAATTAAAGTGTACTGCAAATTTTACAGTAACATTTACCGATTTAGAGTAAATTTTATCACAATTCTAAGGTAATATGTATTGCTTTTTTTTACAGGAACTTTTACAACAATTATAGGTTTCTACTGCATAGCATACAGCGCTTTTAAGTGTAAATTTTACATTAATATATACTTAACCACAGTCTACTTTACAGTAACATTTATTGAAACACAGTAAATTTTACATTAATATATACTTAACCACAGTCTACTTTACAGTAAGTTACAGTTATTTGCAAGTAATCGTTGCAATCACATCACAATCGATTCAAATTAGGCATTTTTCGTGCTTGCCAAGGACAGTTTATAGATTTCTTATCGGATTCTGAATAGCTATTACAACCTGCAGCGCCACCTGTCGGCAACATTTATAACTAATTTTGAAACTTTTGTATCAGATTTTTACGGCTTTCAGACTAAGCATATCACTGGTTTCGTTCTTCTATCGATCTTCGTTGCCGAGTTATTTAATTTTAAAATGAGGGAGTCCTTTGTTGGACACCCTGTATAATATAGTTAAATTTTTCAAGCAATCAAAACAAATTTCAATATATACACATCAAAACACATGTCAATATATATATATATAGAATTTTTCCATTTTTAATTGTCTTGTGCTTTTTGAAGGGATGGCAACATATTTTAACGGGTTTCGTATGTCGCTAGCAGAAAAAGCAAATATTAATATCATAAGCATGCTTCCCTTCCTGACGAGCGGCTCGCTATGATATTTTTCAATTTATTATAATTTCTGTTTATGTTTTGCCATTGTGTCTTGGTTGTTTTTGAATTTTTGTCTTTTGTTTCTTGTTTGTTTTGATATATATATATATATATCATACTTGATTCCGAAGTTTTATTTTAATCAGTATCTAAATATTCATAAGTGTTATTGTAATCTTCTATTTTGATTTTTAGAGCGATACAATTTATGTGCAAAATCTCTCACTTCTGTTTTAAAAATGTTATAGGCATCAGGTGCATGGAGTGGTGTTAAGTCACCCTAGTACTCAATTTTTCATTAGCAAACCTGATATGCTTTTAAGTGTACCAGTTCTAATTTCTTTTTTGATGTAAATCTATATAAAAGTCATCTATATTTACATTAAAAATAAATGCCAGGATTTATTGCATATTAAACTGTTCCTTTATAAAATGCTACTTTATTTCAAATACAGTCATACTGCGTACTAATCTGAACAGTGGCATCAACATTGGTCTCTTTTCACCTTTTGATTATTGCTAAGTCATTGTTTATAACACAGGTAATATTAACACATTTTATTTTTTCCTTTCTTCCAATTCATAAAACATTTTGGCATTCATGGGAAATGCTTTCAATTATCATTTTCGATTATCTTGTATAACCAATTAACTTCTTTCTGTCCATTTGTTTGAGCACAGTGACGTTCAATATTCCTATTGGAATGTAGTTTTTCTCATAGTCCATGAATGCTTCATTAACATTTATTTTGAAATCATCCAAAATTACTTTTAGATATATGGTTACTTTAGAAAAATGAATGCTTCAGTAGCATTTATTTTGAATTCACTCAAAATTACTTTTAGATACATGGTTTTATTTCGAAATTTTTCAAATCAGGGAATGCTTTAATCTTCCAGCGGGCGCGATATAATTTTTTACACGAGCGGCGCGTGTAGTACTTTTTACGACACAATAATTTTCTTAATTTTTACTATGGCAGTTGTAAATTATTTCATAATACTAATAAGAGACACATCAGAAAAGCAAATCTTTTCATTAAGAATTAAAATTAATTTTAATATTATTTGCAAAATTTAAAATTATACTGAAATCAGAAAAAGTAATCAGATTTAATAATATTATTTTATAAAAAGATATTAAGCAATATCTAATAAAAAATTATAATACAATCTAAGATTGTACAACAAAGACTTTCTTTTTAGTTTCTAATCTTTGTCCTTGCATTCGAAACATTAAACTTTTGCTAGAGAGTATCGCTTACAAGTTTACTATATATTGTACCTATTGCATTTCATGGATTTTGATTATGTTTTTCTTTCAAGCAAAAACCACAAACTCTTCTTCGTAATGATGGTTATTGTTCACTTGCTTTTTCAGGTTGTGATGTATCATTTAGACTTTAAGACATGGTAATGTCATATGGCGAAGATCAGATTTTTTTGGGCTCGAGTAGTGAGGTGTTTTTTTCATAAGACTGAACATTAAGTTTTTCAAGAAAATACTTCCGTTTGGTGGATTATTGGTAGGCTTATTACATATAAAATTTCTTTGATTATGTAAAATGAAATATTAAATTGCCCTAATGAGCACTGGATAAATAATTATCAATCTACAACGTTAAGACGTGAAAGAATTTATCAAATTATACGAGCGGGCGCGCGGCTTAAACTTTACGAGAGAAGCATAAAACAGTATGAAATCACCATGAAACTCGAATAAACCCGTTTAATTCTGAAGAGAGGGGTCGCATGAAGGAATAGCAATGGTTTTCAGGCAGTTTTGACTTCGAATAAGAGAACAGGGTATGAAAAATCCCGTTTGTCGTAAACTTTGCGAAGGGCGGCCGCTGGAAGGATAAAATGCATACCGATATTACTGTAAACTATTACTCACTGCTTATACACCGTATTTCGAAATGTTTTGTCTTTCATTTTATTGTTTTACGAACTTTTTTCCAGCATTAGATATGCAGCCTCATATTTTGCTTTTTTTTTCTACACATGAATATAGAGCAGGCAATAATTTAAAAATATAAAGTAATTAACTCCACGTTTTCTTTTTGTTTTGTGCTAGTAATTTTTAAACCGAAAACATAAACATGATATTGCGAATAAAAAAAATTTATTGCATCGTTTTTCATACTCTTGAAGAAACCTCTGTCAGTTATATGCATATTCGTCTCAGCAACATAATTTGAGACTTTTAATTTACTATTCATCCTAAAATATATGTTCTGTTGTTGATGTATTACATTTTATGACAGATAACTGATACCTCCAATAATAAATTTATCTGCGATTAAAATGTTTTTCTGTTGATGTATTTTCTGTTTATGTATCAAAACCTTTACAGTAAAGCTAAAAATGACCCTAATGATGTAAATCTGAATATAAATAAAGGCCATTGCATGTATATGCGTAAGTTCCACTTTCCTCCTAAACCACAGGGCCGATTTCAACTAAACTTAGACTCTTATTTCTTGCTAACTGAGCAAATATACCGTGGTGTTGGATATCCCTAAAGCAACCTTTACGGGAAAGGTGAAGGAATAGAAATTTAAACAATATAAAAGGCTGAAATTCTGTAACATTTTGGGAATTCGATAATTATTCGAAGATTAAAGTTTGAAAAATATCAATTTTTGCAAGAACCTCATCATTTAGGTTCTCTTAGATTGCAAATGAAATTCCCCTCGCTGCAAAGCAGATATCTTTCTGAATCTTAAAGGTATTCGACTGGAAATTTTGTAAATGTTGCCCTAAATATCTGGCTTTGAAGGTATGAAAGAAAGATTATGCTACGTTCCGCACATGCGCAATAAAAAAAATTTTACTAAAAATACCCATATTTCCTCTGATCTTCAAATTATTAACTTCTATCCAAGAAAAGATAAATAAAGAATAATATGACTACAAATATTTGTGAATATTATTACATTATTTACAATTACAATATTGTTACAAAAATCGTTCTATGGGTGTATGGTGGAAACAGTCCAACAAGCAGGATAATGAAGAAATATGCTTATTTCCGAAATATTAGGAAAACACAGGTAACAGGTACAATAGGTCTTGTACAGATTAGCAACAGCAGTGACAGTAACAGCACTTTCAATAGCGCTCAGCTCACTGGCTTTCCACTCCAAAGTCGTTCCAGTCTATCAACACGTTCAAAGTCGATCATTACACTACTGCTCTGTGATCCGAGCACGGTCCTTTTATAGTCTCCCCGACAGGCCATGACGTCACATGGAATCATCTGGAAAAATCTGGATCTCCGCCCCTTATAGAGATATCGAGAAAAAAATCACATTTTCGGGAATCTTCTATTTGCCGCCAATCTCACTAAGTTTGTTGATAAGTCGCCAAAATGGTTGCCAAGTTCTTCCAGGATCCAGACCACTGCCGGTCATTCCATACAAACCCCTGTAAAACTCTCTTCCCAACCGTAAGACTAACGTTGCCGGGAAGCGACATTCCATGTTCGTAACTATATTACATTATTTACAATATTATTATATTACTAAAAATATTACTTCACAAGTTTGAATTATTTCTCAAAAAGCATTAAATAATGTATTCATAATATAGTTTGAGCCTTATAGAGTAAATCAATTATTAATTAATTAAAATGAAAGGTCTATTCTTAATTAATATTCTAGTATTGTGGCAAATTTTGGAGGAATTTAAATAGAAAAGTTTTAATTTAATCCCAAAAATTGAAACTTAAATAACAAAATGCCATTGTAAATCAAAACTTCCCAAGTTAATGTGATCTATATGCATTAGGATATTTAAATCTTTAGCGACATTTCTTCTGTTCAAGCACCCTGATTGTGATAATAAAATGCGATTTTAAACGATGATAAATATTCTCAAATGACACTTTAAAGGTGTTTAACAGAAATGTGAATTGGAAACAGAAGAACGAAGGATATTCAACGACCTAAAATAGTTAAATGACTGTAGGGAAACAGGTGACTTAGCTACGGAATCATTACTACTAATGTCTAATGATAGTCAATGAAAAGAAAAGCACATCGATTATTCTAATCATTGAAACGATAGCTTCCTGAGAAGATGTTTTCTTTGTAATGATTGGGTTTCTTTCTCAAGCCTGGGAAAGTGAATATCTAGTCATCTGGACCACTATCTGAATTAAGCTTTTACATATGTTTAGGTCTGTTGTGCACATCCGATTTGTGTCTGCTAAAGCGACAAAATTCCGGAGAAGCGATTAACAGCGAGAGGAACATTGATAGCTGTTGGGTATTGCACACAGACCTTCCGGGATGTTGCAAAATTAATCAATGGCGGTTTTGCTCAGCAATTTCCCTGGGAAACCGGAAGAAAACCATACCGGCCATAAATGCTTTGAGTAAGTGCGGGAGTTATGCATGCAGTATCCAACGACAATTAACGAAATCTTTAGCGAGATTTCTTCTGTTCAGGCACTCTGATTGTGATAATAAAACGCGGACTTGCTCAGTTAAAATCGGATATGTGAACAGATTCTTAGAGGGAAATTATCTATTGCAATACTTAACAAAAAACAACAAAAAAAACCTCTTCATTTCGCGGTTCCTTTGGGCCCGGGACCCCAGGCGTGCGCCTGTTGCGCCTTGTTTTTAATACGCGTCTGTTATTAACAATTTGAAGAAACTTAAGCCCTTTCAACAAAATTTTATTAAGAAGCTTTTTCTCAACTACTAAATTTCTAACAAGAGGATCTCACTACATGAAAAGAGTTGTCATCATTGTAGTGAATACTGAAGGAGAATGTGAAGTTAATAATACCATTGGCATTATCAAAAAATGCAATGCAGAAAAATGAGTAACAAAATGCTCATTTAGGTATTCAAAAAGACTTTTATGTACTATTATAAAAATATAGTAAGTAAATGCATCTTTGTTGGAAATTTGATTCTTACAACACGTTTTGATTTTTTTTATCTCCAACAATTCTCATTTTTTGAAAGATCACTTTTAAAAATGCCGAAAGTTCGTTCTACTTAGGCCTTTTTAAGACACAACTGATCACATTGTAAAGTAGCACAATGAAACACTTATATAGTATTTCGGGCACTACCCTATGCCTACTTCGCTCATCAGCCTCTATTTATGATTTACAAATATTCAAGGGGATATTGCAAATTTACACTTTCATTGTCAGTACCGTCTCCACTAAAAGATTTCGAATCATCAAAATAAATGCATTAAGAATTGATCTTTTTTAAATAATACAATTCACATTCTTAATTTCTCGTAAGATTGCTTGTGTCCTCATTTCTTCATAGGAAACAAACACCAAAAGTTTCTTAATTAAAGGGTGTGCACAGTAGAAGACGGAAAACGAATTGTCGATAAGAATCTTTTTTTAACGGAAAAAGATATTTTTAATTGTTGCAAAGGACCACATTTGTTTGCCTACAAAAATTGTCATCACTGCACATAGCTTCTATTCCTTGCTTATTTTTGTCATTTAAAATCCTTTTAACAGGCTATTTAAGTAGAAAATATGACATTTGAGTTAATTATCATCGAAACTATTCTGAAGGAGTATTCGTGATAAAACCCATAGACATCTATAACTTTGAAACAATGTAGATGCAGTTTTATTTCTAAACTGAAAGATGTGAATAACAGCAACAACAACAAAAATAATAATATTAAAAAAATCAGTCACAAATTATCTTTCTTTTATCAAACAATACTTCCCAGAGCCGTTTGCAACGCAGCCTATCCCAGAAAAAGCAATCCAAATGAGAAACGAAATAACTCCTTTCAGGTATCCATCACCTATCTGTCAAATCTTAGTTAAAATCTTGATCGATGTGTCGACAGATACGGTTTCTACGCAATGTCTTAAACTCTTAAACTCAATCTATTAGTCATAAATTCAATTGACGCAAGCGTCAAATGCCTCTTTAAAGGCAGCAAATGAGTAGGGCCGAATAACAAACAGAAGAAAGCAAGACGGGAGGGGGAAGCGGAAAAGGTTAAACGACTTTCTTTAGACAGATCCATCCAAAGGTCAAAACTTTCACTAAAGGGAATTGAGGAAGGAACTGTACTTAATTTTTTACCATGCAAACTCTCCATATCGTAGACAAAAAGTTGAAAGAAACAGTCGAAAAGAAAAGCCAGCCTTCTTCAAAGATGGTTATCGCTCCTTCAGACCTGTTCAACCTCTGACCTGAAATTATCTACCAAAACCATCCACGTGGTCAGCAACAACGTAAACAGCAATAAATATATACATAAACAATCCAAACATGTGCCACTTACAATTACTTTTCTACAGAATTAAATGTGCTTTTTAAATAAACGTCAGGAATGAACACTTTGGGTGGTCTGGTCCGCCTAGGGCTTAATAGATTCGAAAGACTTTAAATTAGGGTATTATGCTTCAAGTAGAGTGATCTCTTGACGAAGTTCTAGTACGTGCGCTCGTAATCTATAGACAGCACTCCTTCAACGACAATGAAACTTTTAACTAGCTAGATTATTTATATGATAATTAGGTACCTGTTAGGTAGGAAGAATGGTTGGCCTGTTGTTTGAGGTTGAAAGAGAGTTGAAAAGTTTGCCTTGGTGGAGTGATGAGTGGTGTTGCGGTGTCAGTGAACGATGTTTAGTGGCTTGTCAGCGTGTTTGTGGTTCACGGGGTTGGGCACTTAAGTGCCATATTTTTCAAATGCTCAGGTTCGTTTGTTGCTCAGACGATGGCTTCTATTGTGCTTTCTGAAGAAGTTAAGTGGATTCTTGCGTTTAGGAAGTGGCTGATACATATTGGTAGATTCCATATTTCAGAGGCATCTTGACATGTTAGTTGGATAAATTGCTGAGGAGTTCTCTGAAGGGGAATATTCTGTGTCACGTAGCGATGAAATGTTGTTGAATAATGTTGACAGGTAACATTGGATAGTATTGTATTGCTGTTTGATCATGGTGTATTTCACACTTAGCACAAGATAAACATTTGTAGCTCATAAAATAATTCTTATTTCTTAAACATTAATACAACTAGAAACTCTAGGAGATCGCTACTTACGAGCAGAAATTCTAGGAAACAATGTTAAAAGAAAGATCGTACTCTTTTTAAGGAATAATGGACTTCATATTTCCATTTTTTATTCAGGAGAAACCGAGCCCAACGCATATTAGTTAAATCAATTAGATTAAGAAATTCTCATAGTTAAACAGTCATAATTAAATTGTCTTTTGTATTAATTGAACATAAATGGAATATCGCTTACATTACTGAAAGAAATGTTGAGTTCTTTCATGGCATTTGTATGAAAGTGAAGTACGAACAATCATAAAAAATGTTATTTCTAAAAAACAAATTGAAATATGAATTCAAATGTAAAACTTTTTCTTAGCATTTGAAAGACGACTCGAGGGATATTTCATCTATTTTTAGCGTTACATATGACTGGATCTTTCTGTCCCTGATCTCCGATTCGTAACAAAGATTTGAATTAAAATTTATTGCACTGAATGAAAAGCAGTCATCTTCCGGTAAATCATTATGAGACTTATTTATCCTCCACTCACCCTCAAATAATATAATATTGCAATAATATCCATCTATTACTGTAAGTAAACTTTAAATGGAAATTACTTAAAGATGAAAGTTGAATCTCTATGTAAGTGCCATAAGAATACGACACTGAGATTTGAAGAGAATATCTATCAAAAATAAAATTCGATAGCCATGGTTTTTTTAAAATCCCTATTGCGCCTGCAAAGGCAAAAGTTTGAAGTTTTCTATAAATTAAAAATTGTTTAACCATGCACGTAAATGTGTGCTCTTAGGCATGATAATCTCTTTTTTAGAATGTAGAGGAGTAAACCTTAAAATTCATTCACAAATATGCGATTCAGATAGAGAGCAGCACATTTTGTTTCAGGGATTTAAAAATGCTTTTTTCTAAGAAAACATGTGTTTTTCATAAAAAAATTTTGCTTTAAAGGTAAAATAAAACTACGAAAAATTAATTTAGTTTTGCAAAAACAATTATATAACACCGTTATTCCAGATAATTTGTGTGTGTGTGTGTGTGAATATGAAGATGTTGATCAGTGCTCTATATTTTTGCTCCAGAAATGCCATAATCGAAATGAAATAACTGGTCTGATGACAATCATGGAAAATCTGTAACGTCTTCTATGAAATTCCAATATGCAATGGCACTCGAATGAACTTGATACAGCAAAAGAAAGTACTGACGGGTACAAAACAGCGAGTAAATAACGTATCTTTCCTTTTGGTCTTTATTTCTGGGTTCATGTTTAATAGGATTGTAAGTAATGGAGAACCCTGCGTTTCAAACTTCTTTACAGAGTAATTTGCTTTCATTTAAATCCAATGACAGGCGTGCGCAACTGGTTTTTCAACGTGATTTACCAACATATGACACTTTCAAAGGAATCAAACATTGACTTAACTCTCCCTCAGCGAAAATTATAGAAGTTGCACCAAGAATATCCAACATGAATTTGGTTAAATCTTAATGAAATGACAATGCGGTTCATTTTTGGTGATGAAAAATATGTTGACATTGTTCGGGATGTCAAGAAAAACATTTTGTATCTCTTTATTCCTATTACTTCAAAAGAGATTTATAATTAATGTTTTTGTTGGTTAATTTATTTTTTAATGGGCCAAGAAAATGCAATATCAGTTATCACATTTAACTGAAGGAAATCTTTACTATTTGAACAATTTTAAATTCGTTTGGAAGATTCAGATTTAAATTCTGTCTTGTTTTTATTTCTAGAATGTCAAACAAATCATTGATGTTTATTTGGGATGTATTATTTTTTAAAATAAGCATTCAATCTCAGTTCATTATTCAAAAATCAAATGGATTAATTGAAATCTTTCCAAGCGAGTCCGCATCTATTGAGAAATACTGAACTATAATCTGCAAACCGAAGTTATGCATCATCAGACGAAATTATTTACACAGAATAAACAACTCACATATAAATGAAATTACTGAGCATTGAAATGTGCATGCTTTCATTCGATGGATTCACGATAATGAACTTTTTTGCATGCATTTTGGAAAATGTATGATAGGTATTTTTCTTCGAAAATCAAGAGTTGCATCAAAGAAATTTATTTCCAGCAAATATTGGGAAGCAAAGCGAAACCTGCAATAGTGAATATTTCATGTTCGTAAATTACATATGTCTAACTGCAGAAACTCGGGAAAGCGTGATAAAGTCCCTGCGTTTCGTAAGTCACTGTAGCGAACGCTGGCACGAAAAAATAATTTAGAACCAATATTTATTATTTTACTGCTACTAAGGATGTCTCGACCTGATTAAACTGTAATACACGAGCGCAGCCAGGTTTTAACGATGGGGAGGGACTGGGCAATAAAGACCCCAGGCAACTTCGTGATGCATAAAACTAATAGAATCATAATGGATTGCAAGAATGCTAAAGTATACAGTGAAGGAGTTTTATTGAAAATGCCACGCACAATATAATTAATCACTTCTTATCTTTGCTTTTCTCTCTTGCTTAGTATTTCATCTTCGTAGACAGGTTTCCAGGCATTATGTCCAGGAGGAGGCGTCCGCAGGTTTCTTTTTGGTTCTCGGTTCTTCGTAGTACCTTTCCAACTCAGTGCTGCTTGCTTGGCAGCATGGGGAAAAAAAAACTTATCGATATGGTTACGTTTCATGAATCGTGACGCGTTTCGTTTTACCTCCTTCCTTTGAGATAAAATTTTATATCTCTTTTTAGTCACTCATTCAACAAGACAATTAATTGTGTGTTGTGATGAATATTTTCTGAATATACGCTGCCATCGTTTGTAGCCTGAGTGATTTTTGTTTATACTACATACCCAAACTACAGATAATTTTTCGATGAGTTTTATTAAACACTTTTATTTAACTTAACTTGTGTCATGCTTGTAAAGATGGAATTATGTAATCAATTTTTAATTTATTGCAAATTTCAATTTTTAATTCACTTCCTAGTGTGCTTAAGGTTTGAAAGTTTGTACACTTCTGTATTCTCGATGGCAATACACTATATTAATATTTTCAAAATTTAATTTTCAATTAATCATTAATTAATATAAATTTGATTTTAGTGTCGGTGACACCTGGTAGTGAGTTTGAGAAACGATAGATCTCAAGTTAAAAAAGCAACAATTAATTAACATTAAAAAATTCTGGTATAAATACAGTAATGAAAGTCAGTAAATTCATTGAACCAAACATATTTTTAAGTTAAAGAAGAATGATGGTTACATATTTTAAAGAGATCGTCCAAGCATATGGCATTAACAGCATATGAGATCAATTTATAAAGTTATTCTTAACTGAATACAGTTTCAAACGCATGAAGGCTCTAGAAAGAGACATTTTCTTCCCACATAAATTAATTTTTATACAAGCGGTATAGTTTGAATTATCTTTTCAGATTTCAAAGTAACTTCAAATGCTTTAGAAAATGCTTTGGATGGTATTCTCCACCAGATTTTATGCAGGAAATCTGGTATTTGAGCTCGACCAGGAGCATGATTATCATCGAGAATGCTGTATTTAATTTATTTTATTAGTTTACATTTCTGCAGCCACAAGCATTTTGAATTAAATTCAAAAGAAATCATAACTTTCAAAATACACAACTTTAAATTTCTTCAATTTTTGATAATTCAAGAAATTTATAATAGAGATTTATAAATTTTTTGATATTAGAAAGAAAAATAATTCCCAAAAAAAGAAAAATATATAATTCAGTATCATATGGAAGAAAATGTTTATTTCACTTGATGAAATCTGCCTTACTTCCATTTGTGTGGGATATGCAAAAAAATTGCGATTGAAAGTAATTAAACTATTATTTTTTAACATCAGTGGTTTAAAATAAATCAAATTTTTAATCGCAACTCGGTAATTTTTGTTCTGAATGAGAAGATTGATCTATTAAGTGAATTATAGCGAATGCTTTGCAATTTGTTTTAATTACCTGAAATTTTATACCATGTAAGACAATTAAGGACTAACTATATGAAAGCACATTTTATGAATGAGAATTGGAAAGTGCATTAAGTTTTTTGTCTGTCTTTATTTTGATATTATCGTTAACAGAATACAAAAATAGATATATTTCGGAATTTAACGTTTAAGTTAAATTAAAAATGCATTTTTAAAAGACCACAGATTACGAAAAGAAGTATGCAGGATGTAAGTTTTAAGGTAGTTCGAAATGGAAACAACTAGAAGGAAAAAATTATAGAATCTGAAGGTGAAAATGAATAATTTTCTTGTATTTGAAAGTCAAATAAATCTGGCAAATTCAAGAAGTTCTAAGAATATCTCTAAATGAAAGAAGCAAATATACGGTTAAATATTTTGTGACAGAGACTAATAAAATCATAAACATAAGTTATTAAAATTGTTTCATTAAAAAAACTGTATTTTATAATTGCTTTTACTGAGTGCCTTTAAGACTGTTACCTTCAATAGCTGTGTATGGCATTTGCATATCCTGAAGTAATGAATGACCAAAAAATTTCAAAATTTCTGAATGATATACAGTTAAGACGAATGCGATATAATTTTAAATTTATAATTTTAGGAGGAAAACGTACACTTAAGTTTATTGAAAGCAGTCCCTGAAAAAGGCTGTTAAATTCATTTTGTGAAAAATGTTAATACATTAACAAATCCATGTGCACGTCTTCTTTATAGAATATATTTCTACTTCTTTTCTTTATAACCTAACAAAATGATTTTTCGTGATGAATATAAATTTCAAGTTCAAGATCCACATTTCACAAAATATTGCTGCATTATACAGGGTTAATGTATGAAACTATTCTGAAGTGTGATTATTAGTAAGAAAAAAAAATTAATTTTTTTGCCGGTAAGATCAGTGAAATAATTCAATATAGGTGATATATTAAGTCAATATTGGTGTTTCTAATATTTATCTGATAAATATTTTAATTTTTATAATACTTCTCCGAGAATTACAAAATAACCTCAGAAATAAGCTGCATTTTATCCTTTAATGAAATCAAAATATTCCAGAGATGCTTAAACTACATGTCCAGGCCCCTGATTCTGGCATGTATAGTTTAATTGCAAAGACAATGCGTCATAATACGGCTGAATTCTTCAATATTTGGAAGCAAAAACTATAAGAAAGTTATTATAATTTGAAGCTGAAGCTGTTGGCTGAATTTATTTCCCCACATATATTTTTACACGGGTGCGAAAAAAAGGTAGTGCTCTCAAAACTTTCTTAGAGCTTAAAGAGCACAAATGAAGTGATGGAATTTTTTTCCGACGAAAAGGAGCTGGGAATATAAAAATTTTAATGAGTTCTTATCTATATGCATTACACTAAAAGTGTAAAAAACTGCCATCGTTAGTCGGTATTAAAATCATATGTCTTTCAAAAAGGAAAGCCTTGATTTATTTTTATAATTAAATCCAGTAACCCAAAATTGAAATCAGCTGTGAGTATTCTGAAAGCTTTACGATTAATTGATTAAAATGGTTGGGAGTTTCCTTTAACTGCTTTTATTCACACTTAAAACAATTCCATTTTAAAAATGGTGAAGCTCACGCTGTTATTTTAGAGAAAGAAGCCCATAAAATTCGTCATTATAATAAAGTGCTCTCCAGAGAACGGGGAAAAAGTGGGACGAAGATATAAGACTGCTAACTGTCAGGGCTTGAAAAAAAATTCTGCGGCAGTGTCCAATTAACTTTTGATAGATGATCGTTTAAAGAAGGGTGTTCGTGTGACATCCTTGCTAGTGATGTATCCTTAAAAGAGGGATTGCCGTTTCTCTTTAAGTGGTCCAATCCATTACCCAATAGCTCCGAAGCCCAAATCTCGTTTGCGTGGCGACATGCAAACGATCTGGACTAATGCTCAGTGACCAGACCCCTAATAAAGATCGTAATTTCAAGCATTAATGTCGGGGAGTTATCAGCTTTTGTTAGAAGTTTCATTCAGAGAGCGGCAGGGATTGCACGGACATGAAAGAGACTGGAATTGAGTGATGTTGGAGAGAATCGGAGAGTATTGCTCTCTTAATTATGCTTGTCAGTTTTAATCTGGATTCTCTGAGAACTATTTCAGTGTCCCGGAATGTGTTCATTTCTCAAGCCGAATATATTTCAATTGCTGCCCAATTTGGGCACAATTTGTAATTGTATATTTTTTCCAGCCTTTCCTAGTTTTGAATACCATGTCACATAATTGTATGTTTATTTGCCATCAACCAGTACAATTGTATATATACAGCATTAATGCTGATTGATCCTTCTCTGTTACAAATTTTGTTACGACTTTTATGTTACAACTTATTGATCCTTTAACAGAATTCGATGATTTGAATTCATATTTATCCACTTATATAAATTATATGTGAACTGCTTTCAATTTGAAACTTCTCGTAAGAATTGGTTACGACTTTTGTGCAACGCTTCCATTGATCCTGTTATTCCAATTTGTTACGACTTTAGTCTGTATACAGCCATTATTATGTAACTTGGAAATGTACATCATGTCCGGCGGACTTTTTGTTTTTTTCGCCATTTGGCGCAGTTTGTGTTGCCTTTAGCATATTTTATTGTAATTAATTACTACCCATGTTATGGGTAATGCCTGTAGTGCTTAACAAGACTCAATGGATCTATCCCGTTGGGGCCGGGGCCCGTCGTTCCTTCGGCGTGCCTGGGGGTCCCATTTCCCCGCCGGTTCCTTTGGCCCTAAACCCTTTGGGTGGGCGGTTCCGGCGTGGGTATCAAAAAAAACAACAAAAAGCCGAATATATTTTAATGAAATCTTTCTTTACGTTTGAACATGATTGGTAAGTTACTCTTAGAGTTATATTTAGGAACGGACGAATCCAGCTGAGGGCTAAGGATTTAATCTTGATTCTCTAAAACTGTTTCGATGTCCCGGAATGTGTCCATTTCTCAAACGGAATACATTTTAATGAAAACATTCTTTATGTTTGAACACGATTGGTAAGTTATTCATAGAATTCTATGTTAGGACAAATGAAGCTAAATGGGTACCCCTACCACTGGGATTTCAAGAGGTGCCTCAGAAAGTATCAGATGCTGACATTCTGATTAATAGAAATAGGTATTCCCTAATTATTTCTTTAGACAAAAAATTGGTTTTGAATTGTTATACTGGAGAATTTAGGACATGCTAAAAGAAGAGCGTGAAAAATAATTGTAAATTTATCTCTGTGCGCCTTATCCTTTACACTTCAGGCTAGTAGCCAGAGTAATTTACAGACAGATAATACCAACACAGGTTAAATTGTTATTATAAGCCTGTTTATCGCTTTACAACTTAATAATAAGCATATAGCCTATACTAATGCATATACTTATTAAAATACGTTACACTTTTAGGATCATGGTGGTTCGGGTGTTGAGTGAGTAAGATCAAACTTATCACTCGGGTATTCTTTCAGCAAGACTGCAGAATCAGGTAAGTGTTTGATCAAAAAGTTTTATGAAGAAAAAAATGAAAGGAGAAAAATAAATAGTAGGTAAAACAAAGAATTATATAAATCAAATAAGCAAATAATAACTATAAAACAAAGAATATATTACACAATATGTTACAAGAGTTGTGCATCTTTCTTTTCCTCCTGCCCTTCTTCCATTTTTGTACTCATAGGCATAGGTTGGAACTTCTAGACATAACTATCTTCTGAGAAATTCTTCATAATTTTTTAAAATGCGTGACCTACAGCAATTAAATGCACATAGACCGATTGAAACGTAAACCAAATACCTGATGGCTGTTTTACACATCTAGTAGTAATAGCGTTGAAAATAATAATAAGAAGAAACACCTTCATAATTCACCATTTATCATTTTAACTGCATATCAGAATTTCTTGATTATCTTTTAAACCTGTATATTTACTAAAGAAAAATTTACAAAAAGTTCCCACAATTTCCCAAAGGTCCCAAAAATCTCGCAATCCAGGCTTAAACTGGTACTTACTGACAATATATAAAAAATAATATATTTAGTGTGAAACAGTATATAGAGTGGATGCAAAAATATCCATAATTCTGGTCAGCACTGTATCTCATAATCCATGTCTGCAACTGGTACCAATTGGAAGTCCGAACGAACAGGTGCAGCGTAGTCAATCATCGAGGCGTCGTGCCTGATGGCAGGATTAGCATAGAAGTCTCTGGGGTTTGGTGTACCGTGTGTCCGACTCATTGCTGTTCACGCGACCGAAAGTTCAGTCACGAGGGAGGCTTTTGCCTCCCCACCAGCTAGTATTAACTTCCGATTATATCGCAATGCGAAGATTACAACCTTCCCCACAGACCAATAACGCAGCACGTGGCTTTGTGTTTTGGAAATAATCAAAATGACAGCTCCGAGAGCAGAAAGAGACTGGAAGGACTGTGCGCAGTATTGCTGTGTATCTGGCTCTTATTAATTTGCCATTTTGATGCAAATGATTTATATGAATTTTTCGGTTACGGGCTTTTTTTTGTCTTGTTTTTCATGAATGCAGATTGTTTCCAATTCAGTTTTCGAAATGAAAGTAATAATTTAAGACAAAAGATTTTTGGAATTTATGATTATGCGATTTCATGACAATATCGGACATTTTTTTAAAAGTATAATTTCTTGTTCCTAGTTTGGAAACTGAATGGCATATTTTTCTCTTGGGGAAAATAAACAAAACCAGCTGAATAAGTAACAGAAATGAAAATTCACATTTCAATATTCCTGATACCTATATACTGATAGTCGTCTACCTTTTCCTACGACATGGTCTCCACACAAACTCAAGGATGCAAAAGTAGAACAGGGTTGATCCCTATTAATACAAGATATTGTGTAATATCTTCATAATGTTGTTGCATTTCTGAATTCTGTTCAATATCGTAAAGACTTCGCAGCAATAGAGTAGAGTATTTTGTGGTATTAGGGATTGGAATGGTTTTTAAAAATTTATTAAAATATTTAAGGCTTAGAAGTACATTACGAACAAATACAAATATTTAACCGATAAAAAATATCTCAGACCATGGATAAAATCATAAATGCCTAATGGCCTAACATTAGAATACAGTATCATTTCAATCTGAAATCTTTTTATGTAGATTTTATGGATCAGAATACTGAAATATTGTTCGGATTTTACCGGTTAACACAGTATTAGATAAATATTTTCGCTCTTAAAAATTATTACTTTTGATTGGATTTTATTATTAGAAATACCAATTACTAATGCATTGCTTGATACTATCAACCTAATATATTTACTCCCAACAGTACTTTTTAATGTTGCATTATCGACCAAATTCCCCCTTCTCAAAGTTACGCAGTGTCAGGCGAGCTTTTATTTTCAGTGGCTTTTAAAATTAAGAATACACCCTACTTTCACTTGTTTCAAATAAGAAAAATGTATTATAATGAAATAATTAATGTGAATTTAAAATCTTCGCTAAAAGATAAATATCTCATTTAAAAGCCATATATATATGGATAAATAGTCATACTGAATATTAATCCATACCTTCATTACTACTTTAATAAAAAATATCACACTAAATTTAAGAAATTTAAAGTAGCAATAAATATTATAACCTAAGTAAGTTTATAATCGGCTTAATTTTCAAATGGAAAGAAACCAATAAAGTCATATTTTGTTTCAAATAGTAACAAAATAAAATATACATCGAAAAGTATTTTATATCTCCTGGTCGATGTTAGTGTTGGAGCAGAATGCATCTTTATCTCAGAGACTTGGGGTTTTTAAATGAGTCAACGCATTTTGATGAATGCAGTTCGTTCTCTGCTTTACCATACAAGAGGAATTTTTCTTTCTATGAGACTGTTATGATTTGCTTTACAGCCGATTCTTCAAATCTCTACTTAAATTTCAGTTGTTGTTGAGATTAATCAATGATTTTTAGAAACTCACAATTTAAAAATTTCGTTTCCTTCTGAGATGTCTCTCCCGATAAGTGTAAGATAAGGTCTCTTTACTTCCTTTAACAAATGTTTCGGTACATGTCGTGTTAAAAAAAAATGTTTTTATAGTTATTTGAACACATTAGTGATCATCTGAGACATTCATTCCCATTTAATACAAAAATTTATTACTCGCAGTCTTTTAAATATTTATAAATGGAAAGTCGAGACAATTGGAAAGTAAAAGGAAACACAAAGCGTAATTTATTAGCAATGCACAACTTATCAAAATAATCTCTCTAATTTCAGAATTATGACTGTTTCAATACAAAATAGGTAATAAATTAACAAAAGAAATATATCCTTATCAATGTCTACCAAATATTCTTTCTATACACATACATAAATAATTATCTTATCTGAACATTCATTTCTCTTCAGTAAATGAGGTCATTATTTTCGTCGAAAAATCGCAGATTAATATCTGAAGTAAAAAAAAGGCATAGTAATGATTATTTAAAAAGAAAATATAAATGTGAATAAATCGCATTTTTTTGAAATTGGTAAGCTCAATATTTGTGACTCCAAATTCTGCAACTGCGAGAAAATGTTTCTTAATTAGTCACTTCATTGATTTGCCCGTGAGACACAGGTGCATAGAACTATCGTATTTCTAAACGTTTTAACTAAAATTATGCAATTCGTAGACTTCGCAATTTGATAAAAAAAAGTTTCGAAGAATACATAACCATCTCAAGCATTCTATGGATTCTTAGTTGAAGCGCATTCCCAAAACAAAAATTATCATCTAATTAGATATTGGACAAAACTAAAGATCAAGGGATTAAATTAATATTAAACGTGCATATTTGTTTTCTGTTCAAAAACATAACCGTCTTGTTATCCCCATAATTATTCATTTTGATCTATTACCCATTAGCTCTTTTGTACATTTTTATAGAGGAGTGTTAATAAGAAATAATGAATGTCTTCAACAAATCAACAGCTATAAAAGTCCCCAAGTCCAAAGAAATCAACAAAAGCCTGTGATATATGGAGGCAGGCCGAAACATCGTGTAACAGTGTGTCGTTCACCAATTGTAAAGAGCTGGTTTAGTAGTGAGTCGCTGTTACGTGCAATTCTGTCATCCATATCGACCCAAGTGAACGGAACTGTAGCGAGGTTCGTGCGCTTGCTGAGCACGCGACAAGAATTTATAAGAGGGATAAAAGCAATCATTTTCACTTTGTGTTGTTTAGGTAGGTGCAGTCAGAGTGTCTCATTTGCAAAGAAGTAGCTGTATTTTAATGGCGATTCTTAATTAAAGCACCACGCGTCTCTATAATGTGTTGATTTGCAATATGGGTGTTCCCTGAATCAGTAATTTATGAACCACGTTTCTGCCCAGACGGACTGCATCGATGTAAAAACTAACAATGAGTAGAAAGATTTCGATAAGCTTGTAGAAACTAACGGAAATTCAAGCAGTTATTTTGGTTTTACTGGTCGAAAATCGGTATATTGATGGACAAAATTATCAATCAATAGAGTGATTTCGATGAATTTTTACAAAATAACGTTCATTTAATCGGCTAGCTTTTTTGATTGATAGTGAGCAATTTTTCAATTAAAACCTAAAAGGATTTTCTTGTTAATATTCCGGCACCTGTTGCTAATCGCCACTCGTATAAAACTTAATATATAGTTTTTCCGAAAGAAAGCTGTTGAGTATGATTTGAAAATATTAGTTATAAACCTGAAAACAACGAAATTATAAAGTTAAGAAGATCAATTCAAAACTTTTCTCTTAAACTCTTATCTAAAATCATTTCGTGATTCAAAACAGAGCTTCTTAAACAATAAAGCGCGAAATTTTGACAGCAGTTACTTCTACGAGATTTTTTGAGACAAATAATAATAAATAATAAACTAAACAATGTTAATTTGACGTATTTAAACACTTTTATTTATCTTGATTTGTTTTATGTTTGTAAATATGGAATTCTTCAATCGATCTTTCACTACCTTCTTGATGTGCTATAGGTTTGAAATTTTGTGCACTTATGTATTCTCAATGGCAATACACTATTTCAATTTTTCAGAATTTAATTTTAAGTTACTCACTAATTAAATTAAAGTCTGATTTTCTGGTTGTAAGTTCGAGAAACGATAGATGTCAAGATTAAAAGTAGAAAATAATCAAAACAAAAAAATCTTCTTTTTAGAGCACTAATAAAACTGTTTTTAAATAAACTTATTTAAAAATATTAACAAAATAAGCGTATTTCAATATCTTCTGATTAATTCCTCATCCATTTATTAATTTTATCAGTTATATGTAGTCTATGAGGACAAGAAGAGAAAAAATTTTTTTTAAGTTTTAAGAAGTCCTGATCTAGAAGCATTAAAGTGAATTTTAAACAGAAAGTCTTCAAAAGAGGGAAAACCATATATTGCGAACACTACTATTTAATATGTTGCTGTGTTTAACTTACAAGCATAAAATCTTTTAAATATCGATATGATCTGAAAATGCTTAGTTCTAAAATTAGTCCTTTACACAGTTCTATCATATTTATACTACACACATTAGTCCTTCATACTGTCCTCCCATATCATACACCTTCCAATGGCTTCTGTTAAATTTTTACTTCATTTCCAAAACATTTTGGAAATTTTAAATACTTAATATCAAAATCCCTTTTGTGTTTCAAAATGCTTGGGGCTGCTCTGGCATAGTGATAGGGCAGCGGCCCCGAGACTCGAAGGTTTTGGGTTAGAGACCCGATTTCTCCGAAGATCTGCCTTGTATGGAAACCTGTTGCCATGGCTCAAACCATTCCGCCATGGCTCAAACCATTCCGCCATGGCTCAAACATCCTCTCGCCGAGCTGCCATGAGAGCTTGAAGCGAGGGACGCCAGATCAGGTGTCACCATTGTCATCAGACCACAATTCAAAATGACAAGCTCATTCCCAAACCCTAGCGTAGCTTCGAAATGTGACTTTAATTTGAATAAATTTAATTTAAAAAGTTTTTAAAGCCCACTTTAGTGTATTAAACAGCAGATTTTTTAAAAATTTTAATTATTTTCTACTTTTAAATCTTGAGATCTATTCTTCCTCAAATTCACTACTAAGTCACGCTATTGCTATGGAATCAAAATTTTATTTAATGAATGATAATTCAGCTCTAAAAATTTTACAATAGTGTGCTGTCATCAAGAATATACGAGTGTACAAAATTTTAATCATCTAGCCAAGAGGTTCCCAACCCGTGTACACGGGCCCCTGGGGATACGCTGCGAACCAGTTAAGGATACACAAATGTAATGTCGGTAATAGTGGAAAACACACAAACAAAAGAGGGGTTAAAATGAAAAAAAGTTATCGAATTTTGCTTCCCCAAGTTCGAGAGAAAAGTGAGTTATATACAAGTGTGAAAGCTTACTGGTTAGCAGTGAAAGAAAAGTGCCGAGAATTAGGTGTTAAAGCAATACAATATTTAATATCTTACCCAACACAGAACTTGTGGAAGCATACTCGTCTTATGCAAACATTAATAATAAATATCGTTGTAAGCTTGACTCAGCTCCATACATGGGATTTCATCTATCTTCATTTGAACCTAATTTTACAAAACTCAGCTCCATGTAACAAGCTCAAGGATTGCATCGAAATTGCTTTCTGTTTGAAAACTTTCGTTTAATCTCTAAATAAACAGATAAAACAATGACATTAAGCGTAAAAACACGATACAATAGGAATAAAAAATAAAATAAGAAACATAAAAAGCATCTGGAGCGCGCTAATGCTGCAAGCAACCAAGATAACAATGAAAATACAAAAAAATCTAATAAAATGAATGAAATTCTTAAGAAATTAAGATTGAACAAGTATGAATAATTTCAAAGAATCTACCAAATGAACTTTATTAAGGTTGAACAACTATGTGTTTTTTAATAATATGTATTTTGTTTAATTGAGTTACATTAAGTCTTGTTTTGAAGGAACACGAAGGCTGTTTTGGGATAGACCTCGTAATTTTGAACCAGATTCAGAAGATGAGGATGACCCCTGAGCTGGCACCCCCTCCCCAACTTCCGCACCACTCCAGAGGGCCATTTGAATTCTTGATTATCACGATGCGTGATTGTCAGTTTCATCATAAGTTAATGCGAAATTTCTTCAAAACTGTTTTCGTTAGTTAGAAGATAGAACTAATATTATTATAAAAAATGGAATAGAATAAAAAAAATCAAAAACGAATCTTATAAATGTTATGAAGCTAAATCGAGTCGTCTGACTCTTAAGCTAACCTAAGCCCGTAACATTATCAATAAAAACTTCATGCGAAGGGATGTTTTTTTTTGGGGGGGTTCGGTGGGGGGGGACGGTATGACAGTAGGGGTACCCAAAAATAGAAAGACTAATCAAAGGGTACGGGTTGGGAACCACTAGTTTAGCATATCAGGAAGTGGTTCAAAGATTGGTCAGTCTACAAATATGAAACAAGTCAGGTAAAATAAAAGTTTTTAAAACTAAATTCATGATAATTATTTTTCAGTAAAATTATGTGTATCTATTTCGATTTGAATAATTAGTTTTTTTTATTTTATTATTATTATTTTATATTTCATGTCACCGCTCCTCACTTTTTGTAATTTCGCCTCTCTGTTTGCGGTGGACTAGTGGTAAAGTTTCGGCTTTGGGACCCGGAGGGTTTCAGGTTCGAAACCCGATTCCACTGAAGATCCGTCGTGTATTGGGCCTGTTGAACGCTGAATCATGCGTAAGGGACCAAATGTCCTCCCGCTGGTGTGGTGTGGAAGTTGGAGAGGGCGCGAGCTCAGGTGTCGCCCTCATCATCAGACCGCGGTTCAAAATCAAGATGTCCGCCCCAAAATATTCCTCGCGTTGCTTCAAAACGGGACGCTAATATAACTAAAACTAATTTCGTTCTCTCTTTAAAGGGTCGAGATCCACTGCATTAATCCAACACTTCGTACTGATTTATTACTATCATTTTTGTCCTTTTCAATTAATTTTGAACAATTTAATAATTGATTAATAAAATTGCTTACATTATAGAGCTTCTATTTTAAGAAAAAAGTTTTTAGTGAAGAAATTTTAATTATTAACAACTAAAGTCATTCAAGTTAATTAATATTAATTGAAAATTAAACTCAGAATTCCTTTTTTAAATTATTTTTCTTGCATTCATTTACATAGATCTACGCAACTTTTGTGGAATGATGAAGAAGCGTCGTGGATTAAAGAAAACATTTTTAGCTTTTCCTTTCATTTTATTTATTTCACAATAGTTAATAAAAATTCGTTTTATATTTAGGAAGGGCATATTTGACCAGAAATGAAATTCATTTATTCTCTGACTCAATTTGGGGATTTACTCCAACTAGTGAAAAGTTCGCCTGAAATATCAACCAAAATAAATTTTTACATCATCTATATGTAACTTATATTTTCTATTGATACTCAGAAATACATAGAAAGAGATTAAGAAATATTCATACCGTTAGATTACTTAATAAACGCAATTATAAACAGAGATGTTATTTAAATATTTTGATTAGGGGTTAAACATTTTCAGATTAATAAAGAATTATTTTCATACATCTATGATAAATAATAGTTCAGTTTAATTAGTTACTTGATTTTTTCATTAAGTAATATGTACTATCGTATGTAATTACTAAATAGCCAATTATTTCTTAATTAATTTGCTTTTTGTTATTTGATGAATATAAATGCTCCGATTTTATTGAAGAATACTGAAAATTGTCGAATAAAAAAAGCAACAATGAGATATCATGCATTGTTCACATTTAACCCGCTGTTACAATTATGGTATCTATAATTTATGTTTCTCATTTCAGTAAATACAACTGAATAAAACAGAAAATGTAAAATGCACGTTTCAGTCGATCAAATTACGCTGGAAATCAGCAACTGTAAGTTATTTCCTTTTTTAAAACCCCTTCATTTTGGAGTAATAATACGTTCGATATTGCACTTTTTGTTTCATATGATCTTGATTATACAAATCATCATAATAAATCATTCATAACTGCATACCTCTTAACTACAGCGATCCGAGCTACAAGAATTGGTGACAAATCTGTGAATTCAAATTCTCTGGAAATTAAATGAAACGATTTTGAATGCTGACACTTTCTCAAAATGAATGAATGCTGTAGAAAGGAGCTCAACTCAGATTTTCATATCAAAAGTTCAGCCTTTATAAATTGGTAGATTCTTATCCGTTGCTGCACATTTCAGCTTTTTTAGTTATTGTTGACCGATTTAATTAGGAACTAATGGGTGTAATTCCGAAACAATAGCTGTTCTGAGATACAAATGGGGAAAAAACTCAAAGTATTTGAACCAATTTAAAATTTTGAAATATCGAAATAGATTTCATCTCAATCAGATAAAAGAATCACGGATACAACACTCTCCTGTAAGGTGCCTGATGAAAATGGTGTCACTTTAAAGAATTTCTTCTACTCTTTTAAATATGTGTTTAATTTTTGTATAGGTCTTTCAGAAATGTCACAAATTTCTTTTTGTTTTAAGACTTGGCACGTTTTACGTCTATCTACCATAACTCGTAAACTGGTTGCTATATGCTCCACATGGGCTCTTCTATCACCTTCTTTCTTTTGTCAGATTAAGTCAAAATCACCCTGTATGGCCAAGGCATAACGACACAATGAAATTTGGCGTTTTCGTGAAATTTTCAAGTTTTTCATTCGACTGTGAGATTTATGTAGAGCGCGAACCGAAATGAAAGGCGACATTTAGAAAATCTTCGTTAAGTTATAGTGGCGAATTGTAATTACGTATTGAAAGCAACTTTTCATCTGTCAATCGATCAGCAATAATAATTTGAATAATATTATTGTGTTTTTTATGTGAGAAATATTTTTTATTTGTGTTGATTACTATTTATGAAGCAATTAATCAATTCCCGTGATATATTTCCTGAATTTGTAAATAAATTTTTCTTCATTCAGTTTTAATTGACCTCCTGAATTTTTCAAGTTATTTTTATTACAAACCACTGAACTCACAAAAGATTTTTCTGTACATTACACAAAGTGTAATCATGATTTAATTTGCAATGAATAAGGAGGAAATATACTTCTAGTTTACAATAGCAATGGAGATAGCTCCTCTGGTACAACAATATCAGTTTCAAAACTTCAACAAACGTTATAGGGAAAGTTAGAGTTTAGGCATATTCTGTAACCTATATATACATGACTTTTAAAAACATATCCCTTTCTACACATTTCCCTCTTACCGGCCCATCATATCAATTTACTATCTAAAAGACGTAGTGAACGTTTCTTAAAACAATATCATCTTTTCAGTGAGGCAGTCCTCGAACGCGAACGCCGTGAATGCGCTGGCTTATAGTAAAAAACTAGATCAAAGGGATATTGGAGTTGATTTCCGTCCGTTGAAAAGCCTCGGGGTGAGATCCCTTCGGAAAGCTTTTACCTCCCACTCTCCACTCTGTCAGCAGAAATAATCTGATTTTTTGGCTGCGTCTCTTCCCATTTACGCAGGCGACGACTTCTCGTGAATAAAGCGAGCAAGCCCATCGACTTCAATATCTTTCTTTCCTAACAAATTAATGAGCTTGCTTTTAGCGGCCCTTAAAATGTTAAAGCCTATTAAGTACGTTTACTCTCACCTCTAAAAACTTTCAGACACGCATCTGCCGGCAGGGCAAGCCTTTTTCAGAAACAATGAATGGAAAAGTCGGTTCTATTCTATATTAGAGTAAAAAATTAGCTCGCTTACCCAGGCCAGTTGTAAATTTTTATAAAATTTTTAGTTTTTCGGAAACGAAGTATGTAAAGGGAAAGTACTGTAACCGTCGAAAAATTCGACCACGAAATTTTGATGAATCTCCACGTTTTAGACTTTCCTGAGTCAGAAAAAATACTTCTTGGAATTACGACTATCTGTGTGTGTGTATATCTGACTCTCTGTCTCTCTGTGAACACGTTAACTCAACAGCGGAAAGAGCTAGATGAATGAAATTTGATATGTAGCCTGTACACCATAATTGTAGATTTGAATCTTGGACGAAATCCGTCTAAGGTAAGTCTATCTGTCTGTTTGTCTTTCCTTGTGCTTTTAAACATGGAAATTAAAAAAAAAAGCACCAACCTAGATAGTTGAAGCTTGTGTATGGTTTTATCAGTAGAATTACAGAATGCAGAAGTGAGCAAAATTTTGGACCAACTCCTTCAACTTCTTGGCTGTCTGTATATTAATGAGTATGTGAATGTAATAATTCAAAAACGAAACAAGATAGATAAATTAAATTTGGTATGTGGTTTTGCCCCCAAAATTGTAGATATGTATCAGATTTTGCATCCAATTGGTTAAAGAGGGCAGGCCCAAAATGAAAACTCGATGCTGATGGCGAAGCTTAACACAAAACGCCTTATATTTCGGAAGTAAGCGAGAAAGTCGAAGGGAGAACATTCCTGCTAGTTATTCAATAAGTAATCGAGATATTTTTAAGCTATCAAATTTCAATTCTTCAACTGATATGTTTAAAGCATACGTAAAGGCAAAGTTAAACCTTTATAAGACCATTTTTTTCTAGTAGAGGTATAATATAATAACTTTGGTATTGAGATTAATTTAAGAAAAGAAATTCATTTAGCTTATTGGATAACATTATTTTTTGTTAATTAATTTATTGTTTTTTAAAAATTATATAAATAATTTGCTTTGTTGCCTTATGAACTCTACTAATTATAAAGGAGAATGTGTGTGTCTGTGTTTCTGTGTATGTCTTGGCCCTCCACAGGGCAGACTGCTGGTCTAGAGCTGCAAAATTTGGCACAAATATACCTTGGAGGGTCTGGATGTGCACCGTGGAGCGATTTTTTCGAACATTTAATTAGAATTTCATTTAATTAAAACATGAGCCAAATTTTTTGGTTTGTTGGCGATAACTCTCAAAAATATCATAGCACAAAATAAATTCTTACAACACCTCAAAATTTAAAAATTATCTTTTCAATGATGTCAATGAAATTGACGTACGTTTTTTTTTTATTTTAACAATTTTAAAAAATAATATTTTTATACATAACTTACACCAATGCTTTTGGCTGTTGCAAACAACTCAAACCGTCTTCATTGTTTTTATAAATATTTAATTGTGTGCTTCGCTTCTATTGTTGAAACATAAGGAATGAAGATCCTGTTTATTTTTTCATATTCTTTGGTAATAGCTTAATGAATTTTACTTCATTTTTCATGCATCTATTTTTTTTAAAAAGCTGTAAATATGATTCTCTTAGATATTAAGTAAATTGGGAGGTAAAAAAAAATTGAACCATGAATCTATATATATAAAACGCTAAAGCGGAAAAGGACGTGGCGGAAAAAGGGGGATAACTTCTCTTTTGTCGATGGTAACTTCTGGTACCAAACAAAATCGGAAGCCTCCGCCATGTTAGGCATAACTTCATAGGAATAGCCTGTTTCTATATTCGTTGCGGTGTGAAATAACTTTTTCTCTCAAAAAATGAGTTTAAGACGTAAAGTTCACAATATTTCTTACAATATAATGAAACTTTGGATGAAATGATTCAAAAGACATCAGTTAGAAATGAAGGAGATGGCTTATGAGAGTCAGAGAACGTTCAAGTCAAAGACAAAATAGTTTAAGTCAGCGACTAGGTGTTTTTCTAAAAAAAAAAGAAAAGGTTAAATCAAAAACTTGCAAATAAATTTTATCAAACCTTCCCCTCAATCTAAAATTCAGCAATCTTTAGAATTTCAAACTACAATATAAATGACAGTTGAAAGAAGAAAAACCTCTGTTTCACCTTCCAGCCGTGCGTTCCGTTACTACAGTTAGTAAGGCATTGCGCTTGTAATTCAATGTTCCGGGGTTCGGTCCTTGGAGAACAAACTTTTTCTTCGAGTGTTTTCATTTGCCATTATTACCGTCTTCTGCCCCCCCATAATTATCTCATCATTTTAGTATCACCTTTAATCGATTTATTTTTAATCCTTGAAAATTAAAAACTTGCGAAAAATCTTTACACATTTTTCTTAAATATTCCTAAGCATTTTTTCCCCCATCCTCTTTGCCGCATAACTAACATTTGGGATAGTTTAAGTTTCAGATAATAGAAAAACAAAAATTAAGTTAAAAAGAAAAAAATATATATAAAAGAAATAGAAAAAGTAAACAATAATAATAATGATAACAATACATATTTATGCACGCTCAACGCAGCAGCATCAAGTGATTTCATCATCAAAATTTTCCTAAAACTAATCAACAAAGAACTATAGTATTAAACAACAGAAATTCTCAAATAAAAGTGCATTGTTATCACTATTATTATTGTTTACTTTTCCTATTTCTTTTATATATTTTTTCTTTTTAACTTAATTTTTGTTTTTCAATTATTTGTTTTTTTTTGTATTTTATTAGAAGTAACTGCATATGCGCCTTTCTGTATAATGCAAAAGAGTTTCAATTAATTTTAATTTAATTTCTATTGATATTTAATTTAATGTTTTGTTAAATGTTATCAATTGTAACTGTTAAGTTTCAAATAATATTTTCCTAAAACTTATGGAAAATATGGGAAAATAAATTTTTTACTAGATTTTATTCCTTTTTCCAAACATGGTATATCATCCGATAAATTTAAAATAACTCCTAATGTAAATTCAATCCCTCAAATTTACAAGTGTTCTAAACTAAGAAAAGAATAAAACTGTTTTTAAAAACACCGTTTCATTAGTGTACTAAAAAGTTTTTTTTTTATTTCAATTATTTTCTACATTTTAGTTTTTAATTTAGAATTCATTATTATAAATATAAATTTTTTTTAACAATTTCTTCTTAAATTCATAAAATAAGTTAATCGGTTAACTGATAATAAAATTCTGGAATAATTAAAATAGTGTAGTGTCATCAAGAAAACGCGAATATAGAAGTTAACAGAATGGAAAATACATGTAAATAACATTTTATCCGTTACTATTGTACTTGCAATTAACGTTTAATTTGCCCTTTGCAGTACATACAAATAACGTTTTATATTCAATACCTGCAAATAACGTTCTATTCGATCGCACAGTGCCTGCAAATAGCGTTTTATTCGAACGCATCGTACCTGCAAATGAGGTGGGTTAAGGTTCAGGACCGAAAAAATTGATTCCTTCTTGATTAAGGTGAAAGCATTAAAAGGAAATCAGCTTAAGGTTTTTATTTATTCATAATATTGTCCTTTTTTATGTTCAAAGTGCTAAGATGTCACACCACAATCTCTTTATTAATAATATTAAATCTAATTTGCTATATATATTTAGAATAAATTTTTAGAATAATTATATTTGTTTTAATTTTGCAACTTTTATTCATTTGCTTATTTATGCACTTTCATGCACTTTTATTTATGCACTTTTCTTTGTAAGTTTTATTTGAAGGAAAATATCTTTTTTGTGGCTAAAAAATTTTATTCTACGCTGATTTAAATTAAAGCATCAGAAGCAAAATAAAGCTGATTCGTATATATATAAATAAAGATTTTATAATAATTGGGCTAGGACACGCAGTGTCTTCATTGTAGCGAGCGAAGCGAGCAGGGTTTACGTAGCAAACCTGGGAGGATTGCAACGCAATCCTCCTGACGGTTGGCGAGTTTCATAGAGCAGGTATTCTCGACAAGCAAGGTGGTCGCCGAAGGCGGTTAGTACACTGTAAAAAAAATCCCGTAAAATTTACGGTTTTAAACTGGCAGCTGGGTTGGTTGTGCAAAACCGTAAAAGTTACTAAGTAAATCCGTAGGCAAAACGGTTTTTTACCATACAAGAACAAGTTTTTCCCGTGAAAGTTACGAAGTAAATCCGTAGTCACAACGGTTTTTTATCGTATGAAATCAAGTTTTCTCCATAAAAATTAAGTCATCGAAGTAAGTGACGTCATCGACTGAGTTGAGTTGTTTTCTCCTTCTGTTCGAGTTGAGTTGAAATGTGCTGATGTCTATTATCAATTAGGAATATTAATTAATCAAGGCTTAATTATTAATTTCAATTAGTTTAATTTTTAATTGAACTTACTTGGACGATTTCGATGCAAGATGGTGACAAAACTTCTAACTCCTCCGAGCCGGGGATCGAAACCGCGTTCATAGAAATAAAAGGCAGTCGCTCTAACCACTAGACCACCGGAGACTTCATAAAGAAAAGAAAAAAATAATCTATTTGAGTTTTAAAGTCACTATAGCTCTAGTGGCGCCACCTAGTGGTGTAAAAATCCACTATTGCCAGAACACGTGTTTTAAGGTTACGGAGATGGAACCCTATTAAAAACATGAAATGAATGCAGTAAAATTACATTTAAGAAAAGGGAAAGTTATCGTACGGGAAGCAATACCGTATGACGAAAAATAGAATTTAAACTGACGGTTTTAAACCGTTTATGGCTGGAGCGAAAAACGGTGAAAAACCGTTTTGTCAACAAAACAGCTTTAAACCGTCAAATATACGGAAAAAGTCCGGGGAAAAAACGGATATTTTTTACAGTGTAGTTACACTGTGATTTTTCTTTTATAACTTTCTTATTTTGTAAGATTCGCATTTTTTTTTTCCTAGTCCGAATAATTTTAAATTCATTAATTTATAACTTGCTTTTGCGGCCCCAACATTGTTTCCAATTCCAGATCCATAGTTGTATACCTCAAATCCGGATCGACGAGAAGAGATGGAAATCCGATTATTCTTTGATTAAGGTCCATATTATTTAATTTAATATGTTTGTCTAACTTATTAACATCAATAAAATCATAATCTGTATTTATTTTCTGACATATCTGAAATTTAATAAACAAACCTTTAGCAACGACCTGGAGAGAGGGCAGTTCCAAAAATACATTTGAGGCATTAAATGGGCAGGTGCTATAAAATTTTGCAAATTTAAGTAAGGAGTCCTTTGAACTGTGCGTAAATTTAAAATTTGTTGTTTGGTAAGCGAACTCCCCCAGACCACAGCTCCAAATAATAAAGATGTTTCAATAACTTTTTGGTAATAGTGTTTCAAGAAAGAAACACTGGCACCCCAATTCGGACCGGCATTACTATTGAAATTTTTAAATAAATTATAAGCTTTTTAATGAAGGTTTAAAATGTGTGGAGACCAAGTAAATGATGACAAATACTTTGGTAACTGGTTTTTGTCATTCAATAATTAATTTGAAATTTTAATCGACTGCAGTATTCTGTCAATAGGTTTTTTGTGAACTCCGGCGAAAGAAAGCGTACGAATAATCAATGTATTTATTATTATTCCATTTTCAGCTGATCTACACCTAAATGGAATGAAATAATAATTTCAGCTAATTAGAATATAGCACTACATTTGTAATTCATTAATGTTAGATTTTCTCTTTACTGAAATGTACACATGTGCGTGTTTCTGGGTATGAAAATATAGTAGTAAATTACTTCCATCTGTTTAAAATTTTGAGTTCCATATGCTTTTCAGTCTTTGAGCCCAACTGAGTCAGTATAATTCAGGTTCACTTGAAAGATGTATAATGTGCCTCACCGATTTAATTTTGGAATCTATTGCACATTTTGCAAGAGGGAAAGCATACGACAACGTGCAGTTCGATATTAGATGGTATGCTTAGTAGTTAACCTTCGACATGTGAGCGTAACTTAACGTGAATTGACTACTTTCAGATGGAGTGACTTTAGTCCTGATTCATTTGAATTTTCAAAAAAAGTGTTTGTAATTTTTTAAAATTTCTATTTGCTTTTGAAATATTTGAACAAAATATTCTGAAATCATGCATTTCAATTCAAAACGGTTTATTATTTTATCTATTTATTGAGAATGCATTAGTTATAAAAACTTTTCATTATCGATCAGCAAGAATATATACGGCCTGAAATCGCAGAAAGTTAGCGTATTTTCTAATAGATTAACTATATAAAAATATTTTAAAATTGAAACAATAATTGAATATTAGCGGATTGCTTATAATGACCAATAATATTTTATTCGCAAATAATTCTTTCAACAAACGCGTCTTAATAATTTGATTTTGTTGACCCGCTGTAGCCAAAGCATAAGGGCGGTGTGTGGTTTATAGCCAGAATTTCATGAAATGACGGAAATCATTTTTCTTTGTTAATATTTAAGGAACTCAAAACTCATGCTGCGACTTTCGATAAAAAAAATGAAGTCCAAGTACAGTACTGCGTCCATTTGGTGACATAAAAGTGTTTCTATTCGTCTTTCCTTGTTGATTCTTTCGTAAGATGGTGAAAACTTCACTTCTGGTAAAACTGTGTTAGAACATAAGAATGCATTTCATTTTTGTTTTACTTCTAGAAATTATTTGTCTGACGTAAATGGGACCACAATAACCTAGTGACAAAATCTCGGCGTAGATGTCGAAGGATCGTGGGTTCGAAAAAATGATTTCACTGAAGATTTGCCTCAATATTAACCTGATACTCGTCAAGTTTCTAGTGACTCTAATGTTCTTATGTTGGTGTCCGGCTTAGATATATATAACCCATCATCCGAACACAGTTAGAAATATCAAGGACCGTTTCTAATGGCCTTCGTGTAGCCTCAAACATGACATTTGTTTAACATATCAAAGCGATTTAATACTTTCTGTAAGCGACTTAACACTTTCTGTCTATGTTCACGGGCCCCTAACTTTAGACATTAGGTTTCATAGCTCTCTCCCCATAACAAACGGTCTTTAAGTAGTGTTTCCTTAAGTTGTCACAAAAAATAATAATACGGATTTTGTAGCCTTAGTGGAATATGGTACACTTCAATCTCAGTATATATGCGATAACTGACTGAAGTGCTCTTCATTAAATTGCTGAATGGAGCTTTTGGTGTATTTTATCATTATTGATGTTTTACGAATTTTTTTAAAGGATAATAATGATTCAAAGGAAATCTCCCAGAATGCATTTAAATTTGAAGTTTCACCAGTTTTAAAAGAGTTTTATTAAAGGAGTGAAATGATGCATAAAAATAATTAAAATTATTTTCATTAAAATGAAATTCTGAGTTTTTATAATTTTCTATTAAAGTGTAAATGTTCAGTGTATTGGCAATTTAAATAACAAGGCTAATTATTTGGGGACAATTTCATATTAGAAAATTTCTTCAATAAGTAAATTTAATAGTGCAGGGCCAGTGAAAATATCATCAAACTCATTGACGGTCATAAGAAATTTTTTCATGTCGTCTAAGAAATATTTATCTTTTTTCCGGTAATAAAGGCACTTTTATCTATAAAAATAAAACATCTTAACATTTTCCTAACAAGTCTTTCAATTTGCCAAGCACTTCATGAAAGTGCCTTCCCTTTCAACTTAATAAAATAATCGTAAAAAAATCATCATGCACCATTACCGAATGGGTATTTCGGTATCATCTTTTTGCTTCAAAAACCTGAAAGGGGGATAATGCAGGTTTTATAATGTAGTAGGAGACTTTTTCATACTTTTAACACATGGATTGGTGTATCAAAAGGAAAAAAAAAATTCTTTTCTGAATATCAAAATGAAGTTGGGATTGTTATTATACGATATGTCCCAGGAGAAATGCTATAAAGCATTGAGGGAAAGTAAAAAAAAAAAAAAAAAAAAAAAAAAAGCACAAAAATTCTGTTAAAAAAAATGACGAAATTTCGTTAAAATGAAAAGGTAGTAAAAGCTGAGGAAATTATAAATGTATAAAAAGGAGCATTAGCAGAAGAATCCATTGAATTAACAAGAATCCATTGAATGTTTCTCTCCTTCAAAGAGAATAAACCTTTTAAATTCTCGCCTCATTTTCTGCAGATATATTCCTGCGCAACACCCAAAAAAAACTTTCCTCCGTCTTTTCTTTTTTAAAACAATTCACATGACTTTCAGAGAAATTGATGGTCATCACATCCTTCTACTAGAATCCAGCTCTGTCACAAATTTCCCTCTTGTATCTGCCTTTCTAGATTCACCGATCATAATCCAATTTACTTGATGCATTTTTCTTCAGTCTTGCGCAACTGTGCCAGCACCAAAATCACTGCAGGCAGTACTTAAAAGTTCATCATCAGTTCATCTCTAACTCCGATGAGCAGAATTTTCCGGTGCGCATATCTCTCCAATGATAAAGCAATCAAATCCGGGAAACCTAATGCCGAGCGAGAAGCGCAAAAGGATATTGGGCGGGGACCAGCTCACTACAATGAGTCAACGTGGATCTGATAGAGTCATCATCAGCCCCCCTGTCCCTCGAGGCCCCACCCCTTCTTCATCTACCAGATGGAATTCATGCTCCACTGACCAACCATAGGACCTCGGGGACAGGTGATCTCGGTATTAATTCACTACGTGCCTCACCTGAGAAGACGCATTAAAGCAGCGGGAGCTACTGCAATCAGGTAAATTGTCCACGTTTAGATGGATGGACGGAAAAGGGTACTTCAGACGAGAAATTTCGGAACTTTTAAATCAACATTCAGTTCCAACGCCAGATGAAAGGCAGCAACAAATATCTTCTCCTTACTTTGCAACCTCGTTATTTTAGTTTTGAACAAAAACTCCAAACGCTCCTAGTGCAAGTGATGATCATTTTAATGCTGAATTTCCATTTTTTCTTTTATTCTGCTGCAAAAATTGATTAAACTTGCTGATTTTCAGTAGCCTTTGTGTAGCTTCAGAGGTATATTAATACAACATGGTAAGAAAAAGTGTTATGTGTTTTCTGACAAAATTATTATTAGCAAAATATTAAAAGAAAGTACCTGAAACACGTTTCAGACAGTATTTTAGAAGAAACTAAATTATATTTAGGATAAAAATTTATTTGTTTCCATCCCAAATGAAAATAATGTAATTATCAGGAAGCAAGAAAACTATGTAAGTATTAGGAAGAAAGCTGATGATTTCTTACTAACAGCTGCGGATTAAAAGCAACTCGTGTTAAGCGCTCGCCAGGATATCGCGATTGGAAGGAGGTGGACGACTTTATCCAATAGAAAAATTTAAAAATTGTTTTTTCCATGCTTAAGTGCTCTCTTATGTCCATTGATATATTTATTATTACGTAGCCAATATAAATGATGCTTTCATAGGAACTCCTTGCAATTTTAACATTTAGGCTTTCGGTTGGAGGTTCGGGCTCATTTTTGGTTTGTTTATATTAACGTCCCGCTTTGAAGCAACTCGAGGGTTATTTTGGAACAGACCTCGTAAATGTGAACGCGGTCAGATAACAAGGACGGCACCTGAGCAGCCACCCACCTCTTCTAACTTCCGCGCCCCACCAGCATGAAGATTAGTCTGATTTTACGCGCCCACATACGCGGGGGAATCTTCTGCAGAGTCGGGGTTCGAACCTGGAACTCTCCGGCCCCGAAGCCGGGACCTTACAACAAGGCTACCGCGACCCAGGCGGATGGGCATTCGAAAGCGTTATGAACGCAGTTTGCTCACAAAAACTCTAAATGCTAATATAGCGTGTTATGAAATTTCCAATTCAATATGCCCAAAGTCCATTAATGGGGAATTTGAGTATCATATGACAATGGAGTTAAAATATGTGAAAGTAAATAATGATGAATTTCAGTTTATTTTCAAAGTATAGATTAGAGTCTATAAAAAGCAAAAAAGTGATTAGGAACTAAAAAATTATTCCATCTACAGGTTTGTTTGAATATCAAAAATAAATAAAATAAAATAAAAAATATTAAACAAAATCATATGGGCATTTAAAAATTGAAAGAAAATAAATTTAGCAGTAATGAACCAATTTTTTGTGACACTTTAAACCTCATTACATTCACTTGGATCATTCATTACACTCAACCGTTTAAATTCATTCCTCTACTAGGGATAAAAGAAAATGGGGATACTTTGTATCCGATGACGCTTAATAAACTTAATATGGAGTAGGGTGAAATGATTGTTTCAAGTTAAAAACTCATTTAAAAAACGAATCACAGCGGCATATTGCTCATTATGTCATGGTTATTCAATAAAAGCTTATTAAACTAGCGATCCTGTATTGAAACTAAAATGAAAAGTTAATAAAACAGTGTCATAGAACGTTCTTTCAAATTACTATTTTTTTTCCTAATGAAAGCTGTTTATAGCTAATGTTACCTCTGGACGTGTTCGCATGGAAATACGTTTATTTTATTATTAATGGCTTTACGCTGCGTACGTGCCTGCCTCGTGTTTTTCTCCAACCGTCTTTGAAATGAAGATTTATTGTCTCAGAGGGGCAAGCATGCACCGTCTTTCTCTCGCTCTTTTGCGTCATTTTTCTTTCTTTCGCATTAAAAATAAACAACCAAACTTTCTCCGTTCTTTTAGGGAAAAGGCAATTCTCCATGCATTTTGCAGGAAAGCAGTAGGGTGAAAATAAAAGACAAACTGTTTCTCACGTTTCTTTGTCGTATGAATTGTTCTGAAGTATTGAGAGCGAACACGGAAAGTTGTCAGATGGCAGAATGTAAAATACTTTGATATTCTTTTACTGATGTCTTTTTAACAACAAAATTCCACTTCAAATTTTACTCAACCGAGGAAAGTTGCAAAAAAGCAATTTTATCAGACTTCATTGCATATACTATTCATATTTCATGGTCTTCTAAAAATAGCATGTTTTGAAACATTTCAATGGAATTTTAGGAAGTGGCGCAAGGTATTATATACGTATATTTTTAAAGGAGACAATATTTTCGAATTTGTTGATGAAAAAACAAACTTTTTCTTTTTAGGGTTGTTACTGTTTTCGTGTTTATGCAAAAAAAAAAATATTTCAAAGAAATGCACATAAACTTTAAGGGGAAATGAACATTAAAACAAACCATATTCATTCTCTTTTTCTTTTATATGTGCTTGTTATTGATTCTAAGTGGAATCAAGTCAACAAAAATTCTGGAGGCGCGGAAACTTTAACTGCGTCGTTTTTCCGCCTGTTCACTATTTGAAAGCACAAATAGCTAATAAAATTTTTTGATTTAAGACTTTTCATTGAAATTTGCTGTATAAATATTTTAAATTTAACTAGAAGTTTTTAATCTTTTCAATTTCAGTTATCGGTACATTCAAGAAGCTGCTTATTGTATATTATTTAGATGCAATACGATTAGGATAAAATCAACTTTAGAAAATGATTTATCATATTCTTTATATACTGCATGCATAATTTTTTCAACGTACAAACAAATGCTTAAAAATAGATTCGGTAACGCTTGTTAGATTTGATAGCTTAGTTTTACAGTAGAAACTCGATTATCCGAACTGATTGGGACCATATTCACCTCGAATAATCGAAAACTCGGTTAATAGAGACTAAATTTTAAACCATGAATTCTTTTGCTTCAACAAGGTTTTCTGAAACTACTTACTAGAAATTATAAAAATGAGCCGAAAGTACCATATATTAACATTTTATTGAACTCCTTTATTAGCTATCAAACATCTCACAAACATTTTTTGAAAAAGTTTTGATAAGAGGATTCGCGAATGTTATTGATTTTCACTGTTCTTTGCATTTCCCCAATGATTTTTTAAAAATGTTCTCAAAAGAATATTTTCCCTGCTCACCAACGCAATACTTTCCGGTACATTTATAGTGCCATTTTTTTTTCATGAAAATGCATGGAATTTGCTCGCATCACTATTGAAGCGCTTCAGAATGGAACAGTGTTTTTATTTTTTCCCCTCTAAATAACTTCTGGTCTTATAAAATATGACCTCCCATTAACGACCTTCTGCATGTCTTCGCATCGTGAAAATTGACTCCAATGCTAACTTTGACACCCTTTTCTGAAACATTCGTTGACGTTATCAAAAAATGGAAAACACAGTTCGATTTTCTAGCACCGGCTTGGGTAACGGAGACTTCGGATGATAGAGGCCCTACCGTAGTTCCATCTAGAAATTCGATAGAATGTATGGGCGATATGCGGGGGTTTAACGGAAAGCTTGAATCCGACGGTTCGTAACTAGGGTTTCTTTTCCGGGATCCCGGGAAATCGTAAAATTTTCATACTTTTTTGTATTCTCGGGAATTATTATACAAAATATATTTTACAAAATTATGTTAAAGCAGAGTTTGGCTGTGAAAAGATGGTTCGGTTAGACATGGAAACACGCTAGAATAGTTTGATGGCAGTGCTTGAAAGATTTTTAGAAATAAAATCAGCAATTTCAAAAGCATTAATTGATATTAAAGAACAAGTTTTTTTCTAATGTAGAATTTGAAACTCTGACTGCAATTGTAGCAGGCTTGAAGCCAGTAAAAATTGGACTAGAAAAACTATGCAGTCGAAACGCGACTTTGCTAACTGCCGAAGGAGTATTTGCTTTCATTATTGAAGAGTTGAAGCAACAAAACTCAGATATTGCTAAGAACATGAAATGTTCTTTGGTCTAAAGAATTAGTGAGAGGCGCAATGCAGTTTAGTTGGATTAATGTGCATTATCTAAATTCTGGGAGAAAGTATGATGCTGCTGCAGTTACTGTTGATCTTTCACGTTTACCAAATAAAAACTCTCTTTGATTCAACCCTATAAAATAATTATGACAAGCCTTTTTTGATAGGAAGACAAATCACTGTCCAACTTTTCACTCTCTGAAAAATAGAGAACATGGAAACTTTGGAAGAGAAATCTTTAACGTTATGCGAAAAATTAGAAAAATCGATCCACCCAAAGACAAAGGGTCCTACGTTGTTCAATTAGCAAGAGTTCTAGCTTGAGCAAGATAGTGAAGCAAGAATTTCAGTTATTTGACCCAACAGAAAAATCGATAATCAACTATTATAAAACTGGTTGAGGCTTTGAAAACAATTCCTCCAACATCAGCTGAAACTGAGAGGGCATTTTCTGTTTCCGGGTTGTTCATAACAAAGTTAAGAACTAGGCTGAATGATAAAAGTATAGATTTCTTATGTTTTCCTAAATCATACTTTAAAAATGAAAAATTAATAAATTGTATTTGTGTTTTTTAGCTCAATGTATAAAGGAGTATAAATTTTGGTTTTTATGAATATCCTTATTTTGTGAAAATATTATTGATATCCATTAAAAATAGCTAATTTTTAGATTTCTTTTCAAATTTTGATGCATTCTCGAGAATCCCGAGGAGTAAAAAAGGGCGAGAAATCATAAAGCCTATTCGTAACCTCTAGACATAGTCCAGTCAATGAAGGCCAAAAATCGACGAATAGAAAAAAAATGGCGTAGTTTTGAAATTTGGCACAGTTGTTGGGATAGTGTCCTAAACAACATACTAAAAGTCCCCGCCCGTGGGGGTTACGCGGGAGGTACAGGGGCTTTAAAGGGGGGGGGGCTTTTTCAGATTTTCTTAAATATCTCGAAAACTATGGGTTCTAGAGAAAGATATTCAATTACAAAAATAAACTACATTATATTCTCTACAAAAAAAATCCTACATCTTTAGTTTAGCATCAATAGTTTAGAAGATATGGGTAGTTGAAAAAGTGAGTGTTTCTGAAATTCCTTATTGTAATGGTAAAATCAATAAAAAATGCCGAAGTAACAACCTTCAGAAGAACCTCATGCTTATATAATACTTTTATAAAGGTAGTATTGTATGTGCTGAGAATAGTGGTGGTGTAGGGGCAGGGGGAGGGCACAAATATATTTGATGAACAGTTGTGATCCCTTCCTCCCCTCAATCCGTTTCTCTCCACAAGATCAATTCTAGTCGAGTCAACGACGGAAAAATAGAAAAAATAAATGGTGTAGTTTTGAAATTTGGCACAGTTGTAGGTAATAGTGCCCTAAACAACATACATTTTTTGTAGAGAATTTAATGTAGTTTAATTTTGTAATTGAGTATTTTTCGCTAGAACACACAGTTTTAGAAATATTTAAGAAAACTGATAAAGCCCCCCCCCTTTAAACCCCCATGTAACCCCCAAGGTCGGGGACTTTTAGTATGTTGTTTAGTGCACTAATCCCTACGACTGTCCCAAATTTCAAAACTACACCATTTTTTTCTATTTTTCCTTCGTTGCCTGGATTAACATGGCTACTGCTAAAAAGAAAGTGACAAAAATTCAGTTACCTATTAAATCGATATACATTTAACGAAGATTAATGGGAAAAATCAGTATTATTATTTATAGGAATAGTAATGATTTGATTCATTCATAAGTTTAAAATTAGACAGTGGGTTTAGTTTAATTTAGTTTAGCTATATATTTACGTCCCGTTTTGAAGCAACACGAGGGCTATTTTTGGACGGACCTCTTAGTTCTGACCCACGGTCAGATATCGAGGACGACACCTGAGCTGGAACCCCCTCTCCAAACTTCCGCACCACACCAATGGGAGGACCTTTGGCCCTGACGGATTTAGCGTGCACCAAACCCGCTTACACGGCGGTTCTTCGGTGGAATCGGGTTGCGAACCTGGAACGCTCCGACCCCGAGATCTTACCATCAGGCCACCGCGGCTCTATCAGACCGAGGGCTAATGGATGGAAGTGAAATTGACATATGAAAATTTTTCAATAAATTTTGAGCTCAGACCAGATAATGATGAAATAAGGGTTTGCTAATATTTAGTTTCTCTTATCATACTATTGTGAGGAAATCTGGCACAGACCATGCTTAGAATGCATCTAAATTACTCATATATGCTCATATATTCATATTTGGTAGAAAATTGAGAATAAATCGAATATCCGGTTAGCCGGAAACGATGGTCCTTCTACGAGCCTGCTTCATATTCTGTCAACATATTTGACCATATCAATTATTTAAATAGTTTTTCCAGAAGAGAAGCATTTCCATACTTGCCATGCATTTTAATTTCTTAAAGATTATATTAACTGTTTAAATGGGACGAGTGGTCTCCTAAGTGTTAAACCATACTTGTCAACTAAAAACAAAGTAAAATTGAAAAGGTCACTGGGAAATAAGGATACAAATCAGGAATTTTTTGAAGAAATTCAGGAAACTTTCAGAATAATTAAGACTATGGATTACAGACTATTTATTGAAAAAAAATTTTTTTGTAGAAAAATAAAACTACTAAAAAACCGCAAAGCAAAATTATTAACAGTAGGAATTTCACTTTTACACGTGACAACATTAGGTTCTTTTGGCATTGTTAAAAGGAATGTGAACATTTTCCATCACACCATTTGCTCACACCATCACTCATTTTGCTGGAATTAGATATTTAAAACTGTCTTCAGAATTAGCGTTCATGGGAGCATAGAATTCAGTACCGACCCCTGACCTGAAATTTGGCACACAAATAGCCCTGATGGTGACCCAATGCACCTCGAAGCTCGAATTTTAAAATTCAATCTAGAAAATTTTTTATTTAATATTTTGTGGTATTTCGGGTGATTTTTTTTACTTATTTCTCCATTGCGTTAAAATATATACACCATAAAAAAGAACAAACAATTTCCGTTCTAATGGAGTTTGTTTTAAACGGCTAAAAGTTTGTTTTAAATGAAAAAGTTGCAGTTCAATATTTTGTGTTGTTTTGGGTGATTTTTCGCTCGTTTTTGGCCGCAGTTTTAAAAACTTTATTTCCTGTCAATCTGGGCTTTTATTATTTTGTTTAAGTCATTATACCACGGGCAACGCCGTGCACGCACTGCTAGTATTAAATAATTCTATGAAGCACGAACTTTCTCTCAAAACTAGTAAGTACTGCATACTCATTTACAACTGAAATTTTAGTACTTTTTTGTTGCATTTTAGACACAAAAATTGGTTATATTGGTTATATATACGATTCTTCAACAGAATTAGGAAAATTGGGAAATTGCAAGAAGCGAATTCTGAAATTTTTTTAGCTTTTAGGTTACAATTAAGCGAAATCGATCTCCGAGATGGAAGAGGGGGGTGGGGTAGAGGAGAAACAATAATCTTTCCCCTCTAACAAGATGTGTGTTCCTTTTTGACCGCCTTTGGGTTAGCTATTCTAGTCTGTCCTCATCATCAATAAATCTATTCATTACATATATGATACAAAATGAAAAAGGAGTAATACTATCTACAGGATGATTAGACATGTATTAGCGTGCACGCAGAAATAATATGTATATATATATATATATATATATATATAAAAGACCCCCTTTGGTCCCCCCCCCCCCGTTAAAGAAAGGTTAACTCTCTAACTGCAGCAAACCAGGAAACATACTAGCCCACGGAAATTGTGGCATACGTAGCTGGCAAGTTAAATTCCATAAAATAAAATAGGAATGATAGATAGATAGATAGAGAGAGAGAGAGTAAGAATAGGCATACTTATATGACCAGAAGGTAACCAAAACATCATATTTCCAGGTAGCTAAGGAAAATTGAAGAGTTTCCATCTTTCAATAAATTAATGTTAGAATAAAAAATTCTGGCTTCTAGAACTGAAACTTTTTCCAACTATTTGAAGGATGTTTCCGGATATCCGAAGAATAACAACTTACAAAGTAAATAAATAAAAAAACCTTCCACAACAAACTGAGTTTAGCTCATCATTCAATTTAGTGTGCGACTCTCTTCTCGAACGGCTCTTCCTTTTGAATATTTAATAACCGAAATTTGGGTAAGTGGCACGAGAAGTGCGAGCGATTTTCTCAAGAATCGTTTTCAGAAATAATGGCCAACGAAATTGCAGTTGATGTCCGTGTGATAAATGTGGCCCATCAACGTGAGGGGAAACTAAACATCTGCTGTCCCCCAGTTTCCCTTGCCATACTTCATAAAAACGAGCGTCTTTTACACCAATCTTGACGCAATAGCAAGAGACTAAAATCGAAATTACTGCCTGTTTTCAATGCGGTTCTTTAAAAAAAAGGAACGGAGAGCTAGTGCAGGGATTTTCAGTAATCAGATTTTTCGTTTGTTTTTAAATAAACAAAATCTTTCAATGGCGAAGTAATTTTTACGAAAATTATATTTGCAACTTATGGATAAATGGAGTATTTGACGATTAAGAGAAATTTGTTTATTTCATGAATTATTTTCAGAAGAAAAAATGAAATGACAGGACTGTGTTATGGTAAAATTGAAAAAAAAATTGGTGTGTTTTCAAAATACTCTAAATGTGAAGTGCAATTTTTTGGGAACAATCGATGATTAAAAATTATTCATTAAATAGATTTTTTAAAAAATAGAGCAAATTTTAATCGGAAAATACAGTTAAAAATTTGTTACTGTAGAGTGATACACAATTGCATTTAGGAAGCTGATAAGTTTCTTTTCTTTAGATATTTTAAAGAAGTATTCGCTTATGGTATTCTTTACAATATTTATTTTACAAGTAGTGTTCTCATGAAATGATTTTACTTGAAAAAAAGTATAAAATAAATTTAATAAAAACAATTTTTAAAAACACTTTCATTAGCGTACTAAAAAGTAGTTTTTTAAAAATTTCAATTATTTTCTACTTTTTAGTCTTTAAAAATCGTTTTTTCTCAAATTCACAATCAGGTAGAGCCACTCGTATGGAGTAAAAATTTAATTATATTAATAATAATTAGATTCTGAAAATATCAAAATAGTCTATTGTCCCAATTGTAACACTAAATTTCAAAACTCTAGCACATCTGGAGAGAGTGGAAAATCGATTATAAAATTCCCTCGTCACAAACATGAAAAGAGACAAGTTAAATAAAAGTGTGTAAAAATGAAGTATAAATTAATTTATATTCAGTGAAATAACATAAACTTGATATATTCATTGACATATTCTTTCAAATTTTAAACAGCGGTTTATTTCTTGAAATATTGTTTCAGTTTCTGATTGCTAACTATAATTCAAGCATTCGAAATAGAAAAAGGACTTCTTAAACAGGACTTTTTTACCATGGATCCAAACGAAATTTATTTATGATTTTAATTTTAAGAAATATATTTATGTCTAATTTTTAAATTAATGAAGTGCCTAAAAATTTATTATTACATTTATTTCTAAAATTTTATAAAATGCCATACAGAATGATCACGCAAAAAACATTTGATTATGACACCTCTTAGCAGTATAAACATTGAAAGATAATTATGCGGGATTTTTCTCTAATTGGCTGTTCAATAGATCTTCAATTTAATTTTAAATTATTACGCATGCAATTCCACTCAAGAACGCTTTTCTAAAATGCGTGTACGAATGAAGTAAAAATGATTATTTATTTATTATCATATTGATTATTCTAAAGATTAATCTACCTTCTTTTGCTAGTTATAAGGATTAACTATCAAAATATCCATTATTATTTAGTTGCCTTTCTAGTTGATCGTAAAATCAATCCTCCTTGTTTTGCAAGTAATAGTTAATAAATATCAAAGTATCCATGGTTAATTAGATGCCATCCTATTAGTTGATCTAAAAATCGATTCTCCGTCTTTTGCTAGTATTCCTTCCCTTTCGAAATCAGCACATCTCTCGAGTTTCGACGCAGGCGACCTCTGGGTCAGGCGAGGACAGGCCCTCATGCTGCGTGTTTCAATAACAGGCACCATTCACATCACGTGACCGTCTGGGGCCCATCGATAAAATAGCTCATTTACATACCATCACGTGCCTAGAATTCAACCGAAAACTCAATTTTTTACCAGGCAGCCTCAAAAAGTCATGATCCACAGCTACTTGTCTCCAACGCACAAAGCCACTTCTCGAAGAAATTAATAACTGTAAATAGGAAAACATTTCTTACCTCTCGTCAACGAAGCCTTTCGTTCTGTTGTTTAATATTTGGATTTAAAATATTTATGCCGTCCTGAAACTCATAATTCTGCGAATGATAGCAAATAAGTCTGTAATATTTTTGCTTTTTATTAATTAAACTGATTATTAATTGCTAAGATAAACGATTGAATCTTTCTAAGCATGAAAATAAGATATGTATAACAAGATTTTAAAACTATGTCCAGGGCAGTATTATCAAATAGGCAAAGTAGGCAAATGCCTAGGGGGCCTGCAGCTTTAAGGAGACTCGAGGTTTTTTGTTGTATTTTCTGGGTAATTTGATTTTGTTCCTTCATGTGATTTACAATGGCCGTGTATTCGAAATTGTTCAAATTAAAATCAAAGAATTGTTTTAATTTCAGAGCATTACACTTAGGATTTTTTACAAATTACAGTGTGGTCCAATTTTTCTTCGCAGTTGGCTGATTGAATCACAAATCAATAGCCCTGGCAATCTTTGCATTATATTTTGATTGTATCAAAACAGTTTTGTAATTTTTAAATTATTTTCCATAAAATCACTTTTAAATTTAAATTAAATTTTTTTATACACGAGATATTGAAACTATAATAACTCTTGAAGGAGATCCGCAATTAATTGCTCGTTATACAGATTAAATTAAAACCAATGAAAAGAATATGGTTTCGGAAGTTGAAGAGAGGAAAGGGGCCTCCAAACTTGCATTGCCTAAGGGCCCCTTAATCCAGCCCTGACTATCCCAAATGGGACGGTACAAAAGAATTTCGGGGAAAATGTCCTATATTTTAATAACATAAAATTTCATTAACAATAATTTAGTAAAATAAGTTAACAAGTTCATTGATAGTTATATTAAACTTTTTTTATTAATCGTCATTTAATATGCTTTTATTTAATATGTCTACGTACAAATGCAAGGGGAGTCGTAAAAATGGGGTAGCAAGTGAAAAAAAGTTAAAATGACCTTATATAAAAATTTTTAAAAATATAGTAGAGATTCAGTAAGAGTTTGACAGAAAAATGATTTGCCATATAGCATTTCCATCTTCCGAAGTTCTTATAAAGAACACTGACAAAACATTTACGGAATATTATTTTACATTTTGCATTCAGTTCGTCAAATAAATTGTATCAATGAAAAATCATGAAGTGTATTCACCCAAGTGGTTGGGAGATTTTAGAGTTTGTTTCTTTAAATGTTCAACAAATTGACCGCTGCGATGTAACCATTATTAGAAGTAGGAATTTGCTACTATGCCTTGTTATGTATTATGGGTTGTTAGTTTAATGGCATTACCAAAAACTCCGTTTTAAAGGATTTGGGGATGAGGAAAATATTCACACCTTATATTACTATGAGATACATCTGGTGTCCAAAAATAATGCACAATTTTGAAGATGCTACGAAATTGGAGTTAATACGGATACTATGGTTCGCAATCAGTTGCTGAGAATCATGGAACCTGCTATAGTCGGAACTGACATTTTACAGTGAAGATTCGGTCACGAGGGCAATTAGGGGGACCACCAGAAAAGGATGAAGGCGAAAATGGAGTTTGACCCATCCTCTTTCACAGAAAGCTGATAACGAGATGTAACTTTCATCAATGGTTATGTTTGATGTGCATAATATTTACATACATTTTCGTAAACACAGCACAAATATTCGGAAAGATATAAAGGTTTTCTTAAAAAATCCCAAATTTTTCCGCTTTTTTCTTGCTTATAACATGCAGTTTTCCACCAAATTGTACGAAGCTTACAGAATACTTGACAATATGTAAAAGAAGAATTGTATTAAAATTTGAATTAAAACAATTGAATGATCTTGCACAAATTGTTATTTTTTAAACTTGAATCTTCGAACAGTAATACTGAATTTTATGAAAGTTGAATATATTGAATACTCATGTAAACATGTAAGTTAAATACATAATTTAAATTACAATTCGACGATTACTATTCAAAGATTCAAACTTAAAAAATATCAGTTAATTCAAATTTTAATACAATGCTTCTTTTACATATTGCTAAGTATTGAAATGTTCTAAATAACCATGAACACTTGTAACGAATAAAAAAATAGTTGTAGAATTATTAAAATATTTTAAGAAAAGAGATGAATTAGATAAAAAAAATTTGGCCATAAAATTGTAATAATCTGTAACTTTTTAATAAATCAATGTAAATAATATAATTAAAGTAATTAAATTTTTTATTTATAGTGCCTAATTAGCTGGAATTTAAGATATGCACGTAATTGATAAGTGTTTACGGTTATTTAGAAAATTCTAACCACTATGCAATTCAACATAACTCTTCAAAGATATAAGTTTTAAAAATATCAATTTGTGTACAACCCCTCATCTTATAGCTTCTCTTCGGTAGGTGTTAAAATTCTTCTCTTTGTAATGTCGAGATCTTTCTGAATATTAAAGATATTGAAATTATTTTTTTTATATAAGTTGCTCTAAATATCTGGCATTAAAGTTGTGAAAGAAAAATTACGCTATTTCTGGCACATGCGCAGTAAAAAATTATTTAATAAAAATGCTTATAATTCCTGTAATATTCAATTTTTTTCAAATTTTCACACAATGCTTTTCTAACATATTTTCATTTTTTCTGTAAGTTTTGTATAATATAACAGAAAACTTTGCATGTTATAAGCAAAAAGCAGGCGGAGAAATTTGGGAATCTTTTAGAAAATCTTTATATCTTCCCGAATATTTGTGCTACGCTTACGAAAATTCCTGTAAATATTATGCACATTAAACATAACCAAAGATGAAAATTTTATCTCGTTATAAGCTTTCTTTGAAGCGGGATGGGTCAAAATAATTTTCGTCTTCATCATTTTGTAGACGGTCCCCTAATTGCTCTCAGGACCGAATCGTTACTGTAAAATGTGAGTTCCAGTCTATTCTTTACATGATCGAAGTTCAAGGGCAGTCAGTTTAGCCTTTCGGGAGAAATTCTAAGAAATGTGAAAATCCGAAAGTGTCCAGATACTTTTGATCAGATAGTGTATATGTGGAAACAAAGTTTCTAAAAAATTCCGGGTTCTTATAATCTTTAGTACTCTTTTTTTCAATACACCTAGTATATAAAAAGATAACTTAGAAGGCGAAGACTTGCGAAGAAATGCTTTTGCTTTCCAAATAACATTTAATGAAATGGTATAAAATCCATATATTTTTCATATATTAAAAATATATTTAACACTATTTTTCATTTCACACTATTTTTTAGCATTTAATATATAAAACTTAGATATAATATTAACCTTGGATAACACAATGACTATATAAACACAAATATTATTTTAAAATAAGTCAAACAACAAGTAACACAAATCACTTATCTCCCTTCTAGAAGATCATAAAATGTACTTTCGCAATATACAAACTTTGACCCATTACAGGCAAAATTCCAGGAACTAATTGTTTAAATTAGAGATGGTTTATTGCTTTATGGGTATTTCTGCTCCCAATAAAGCAATAGGTATCAAGAAATAACAATGGTGTTTTTTTTTATTTTCGTCCAGCTAGATTTATAAAATCGATCACTCTGCGCTGCAAGCTAAGAAAGCTTGCCTACCACATCCAGAATGTCTATAAGCTAGATGCTCATCAAGCTATGTTTTATGACTAACTACAGGTTTGGAAAGTAAAAGTGAAATATTGTATATTTTGATGCAGTGTGTGTTGTTTTGATGCAATATTTGCTGTTCAGTGTCGAAACTCCATTTTATATCTCATATTGTAAAGTCTTTTTTTTGTTAAGTCAGTGGTGTATTGAGTAAATAACAGCAATATTGAACAGTTAATAACAAATTACAGATGCAGAGTCTGAAATTACACCAAGTATGTTGGAAAGAGTGTCTCAGTCTACAGTGGGGAGCTGGCAAATATGCCTAGATATGCAGTGTAGATGTACTGAAATATACTGAATTTGTGGCCTATAATGGATATTCATTATCATAATATGGTATATTGTGAAATAAAATCTGAATGAAATGGCTTGTGACTTTATAATCGTCTGTGTAAATGAAGTCACATTGCTACATAACTTCTTAGACAGTGGGTAACGACCCCAAATGGGATCACTTGGAGCAGGGTTTCTAGATGTTTTTTACTCGATACCTCCTTTAGAGTGGAACAGAATAACTCGATCTAAGTACAAAAAGGTAGGTTAATCGCGCAGACCAATAAAGCATTAAACAAATCCAAATTTATTTCAATACCTCTTTAAAAAATTTTTTAGAGAAAGACTTCAAACCAAGATATGTTTCTAATATTGAAGAACCTAACAGAATCACTCATTTCGTGATTTGCATTTGGGTATTGGTGCTGTATGATTTTTTTTGGTACAAGATCCAATTTAGGACAAGCTGTGCCAGACACAAGCTATATTAAGTGATCAAGGATAAAAAAACAGTTTCTAATAGAACAGGAATGTATAGTATAATTATAAAGAAAGCAACGCCAATAATTTAAAATTAGGGTGATTTAACTCGATTTGAGGCAAAGCAATTCCTTTTGGGATCAATGCATATAATTTAAGAAACCCTGGCTTGTAATAATATTAAGGTTATGAAAATTTTCTTCTTATAAGCAAAAATAGCTAAGTAAATTGCTTTGACTTAAAAATCTGTTTCAAAATTTGCTGAATCGCTGATTTATATGGAATTACTTTTTGGTTGTGATTAGTTGTTACTTCATTTCCTTATTTTCTTTTAATTTTGGGATCACATATATGTACCCCCTCTCCCCCACAGGAAAGGGCCAGAAAATGTAAAAGTTTCAGAAGCCCGCAATGTATCCGTGTTTAAACAAAATTCCAGACATGCATCGCCGCTTGTATGAGGTGTAGAAATCTATTTCCCATGATTTAATCTCTTCAATACGTTTCTGAACAGATACTAACGTAGCTTATTTGGTAAAATATAGCGAAGCGTGACGGCGAAGTAACTGTTAATAAAAAGAATCCTTTTTCAAATGCATCAGACCTTAAATGATCTGCAGGAAAGTCCGGCTCGTGCAAAATGTCTTCCAACTAATAAGCACTAATGAAAGAAACCTCTTTGAGAACATTAGCCCTTCTTGTTCAGAGCGTTTTTCAATCATTTCCCCTCAGTGTCAGCTCCTCTCCTCTGTGGAAAGCAAATTAATAAAAACCTGAAAAGTGAGCCTCTCCACCGATTACTAAACATGCTCAGCGATTACCTACCACAGAGGTCGGCAACGCTCGACCTTCTCAACGAGGGTCAATTAGATCTAATCAGTCTATCAGCAAGAGGAGAGGGCTCATTTCCACGTTTCCATTTTCTGTCTCTATCTGTAGGTAACTCGTTCACGGAGACCTTGACTACAGTTCATTAGAAGGGAGAGAAAGACTTGAACGTTATTTCTCTTATTCTTCGCTATTCTTCAAATTGGACTTAATTAACAAAGATATGCATTTAACATGTTTTACTTTTTTGAAGCATTAAAAAATTCATTATCAGTGATTCTGTTTTCCAGACAGATTGTAATTTTTTGTATATATATATATATGTTCATGTCTTCTGTACTACATAAGCGAGGTTCTCTCTGCCGACCAATTCTCTTATCATTTATACGATTTTATTAAATTATTTTAACATATGAATTATGTATAAATTATTCATATTATAAAATAAATAATTGGATTTGTAGAGTTACAATCCGACTCTACAAATATTACTTTTTTTTTAATCTTGGAACGGCGGCAACGTGATAGATCTTGAACACGTTCCAACATGAGCATTATCTCTTTAATTTAAAATAGATGTTGTTTTTAAAAAAGTAGTTTTTTAAAAATTGCTCATTAATTTAATATAAGACTTCATTTGCAACAATACTGTTTGCCAAACACCTTACTATATGAGTTTTTAATTTATATTTGCTACATTATTAGGGTGAGGTTCTTTGGTGACCAATTGTCCTATCATTAATACAAAGTTATTAGATTAATTTACCGTATAAACTACTTTTTCTGTTTGTGTTAAAATACAATCTATTTCTACAGTCTGGTCTAGTTTTGACTTGATATCGAGGATTTGACGGCAGCAATAATATATTTTTTAACATGAGTATGTGTGAAATTGCTTTATGACACTGAAGCTCGTTTTCGATCACGTATTTGTTTCATTGCATGTATTATATCTCTATTTATGTAATATCTACTAATAAATATTGCATTACTAACCATTATGTTCATTAATAATAAAAATTATTTAAGAAACCTGAATTTTATACGTTTCTTTCTATATATTAAAAGAAGCATTATATTTACTTCATTAGTTCTAATATAATGGAGCCAGAATATATTTTTTCATTGAAAAATCTCACTTCAGTATGTCCTTATATCCTACGCAATTTTTATCTCTCTCGAATATCAGTGATACCGCTGAACTAAATGTGTACTTTCATGAAAAGTGAGAATCAAAAGTTCGAAAAAGTGACATAATAATCTGCTTTTAAAGATATTGAAATACGTTTGATTCATTTTCTCTTTAAACTTTTTATTACTCCTCTAGATTTACTTCGAGTTCAAAAATAAATCAAGAATGCATACTTTAAAGGAAATAGTGATTAAATTTTTTTAAGGACGTTGTTTGTATTTTCTTCTATTTGTTTCTAGCCTTGCACCTGTACACCTGTTGCTGATAGGAAGTGCAGTATGGTTTCAAGAAAAATCAAATGTGTCAAATCTGAGGATGCTCAATTTTATCCTGTGACGGCGAGGGGGGCAATCGCCCCTACATTTTGCTGGAAAAATTAAATTTTTATTCATATTAGCTGCCTAAATCTAAGAATTATACAAAAGCAATAGTGTCCGAGAAAACTAGATAATTTTGTAACTAAATTTTTAAATTTTATTGTCTACCCCCTTTATTTTCGTGTACTTTTAGATGTCCATAAATGTTTTTTGCCGCTTCACTTTTTCCACCCAATCTCCGCCACTGATTTTATCAATATCTGAACATCTTGTGTAAAACCTTTCAGGTTAATTACGTTATATTTTATCGATTCAGCAACGGAAGTTAATCAATCTGTTTAATTATTCGATACTCAAGCAAGATAGCAATTTATTTTATACTCATGTAGCAAAGTTGATATAGTTAGGAAGCTTGGTAGAGTTAGCACAGATAATTCATCTGTAGGACATGCAATATTTTATTAGAAAGATCAGATCATATGATTTTTGATTGTTTATCATATAAAAACTTGGTCATTTTAAATTTCGTATTTGTGGGATTGATTTGACTTGAATGGTTTTAAGTTACACGAGAGCTATTAGAAATAGGACTCTTACTTTCATACAAGGGTCAGATCACGAGCATTACATTTCTACTGGAATCTTCCTCTCCGAATTTCTACACCACACCAACGTAAAGATGTTCAACACAAGGCAAGTTTAGAGTGCATCAGGCCTTTATACTATCTGGAATTGGACCATGCATCAGTGATCCTCCGAGTCCAAAACCAATTCTTCCACCACGGCCGTATGTGCTCGTGGAATTTTAAAACGTATTAACTACTTATCGCAATAACATTGCTTTATTTTAAATATTTAGATATTAAAATTTTATTCATTTGATGTTTTATTTCATGAAAAAATACATGTGAGGGAGAAAGCAATTGCATAAATATCGCTGTTCTGAATCTTACTGGAATAGAAAGTGTTATATTCAAAGTATCTTTGTGCTTCAGTGATAGTTACTATCACACTTTAATTCATTTAAGATACATTAGAATAGCAAGATGAAAATAAATTTTGAATCACGTGCGCTAAAAAAATAATGTGCCATACTTTTAGAATTTTAAAAATCAAATCATGCAATGAATTTATTTGGTTAGTTTTATTTCCTGACCTCAATTTTCTTTTCTTAATCTTTGAGATAAGTTTCTTTCATAAAAACATAAATAAAAAACACGCAGTTTGAAGATTTGGAAAAGGTATTTTCAAACAAAACAATTTTGTTTCCAATACATATTTGAGCCTGAATTTAAAATATTATTAAAACTTATCATTTTTCCCATTACTCCTTTGGCTTCCTTTCAGATTCCTTTCTAGTTCACTGAAGTATCGTTAGAAAACTGTTAAATAACCGTTTTAGATTTATTTATGAAATTATGTTAAATGCGTTAGTATCTAAAATACAATATTTTATTCTTTCAATTCTGTTTTTGATTCAGAAGATATAACTGTAGTTACCATTAAGAATTTTTTAAAAAAATTAATTCAAACAGTAAATAATTTTGATTATCAAGGCTTCATAAATTTTATTCGGTTTGAATAATTTTAGCTTAATGGTAAATATACCGTTATAAATATAAAAATTATGCTTATATTTCAAAATTTATTGATAAAACTATGTTGTTCTCAATGCGAGGAAAATGATGGAATGGATAGGCTTTTCTTTGGTCAGTGTGACCATCCGAACAACAAAAAATTATATCAATCATGTATCATAAATTAAAATTGAGTTATTATCAGGGAAATGTGTTACTGGATCACAGAATCTTTCCGTTGTAAATGTTGTCTTATTTACATAAATTGAACAAATAGTGCAGATCGGAGCTTCCTAAAATTTTACACTCATGCTCCCTTTTCCGTTTCAGAAGAATATTTCGTTGCTCTACATTTGTACCCCCCAAAGTGCACATACAGTAAAGCATCGTTTATACGTCTTTCAAGGGACTGACGTAAAACGACGTATAAATGAAAAGACATGTAATCGAAATTTTAATAAACAACTTTGGTTATTACAAATTTAATGCGACTCACGAAAATTCATCAAAGAGTATCAATTTTAAAGTTTTTTAAGATAGTATTACTTTAATTCTAAAATCACTAATTAAATTTTAAAATTAAAAAATTATGAAAAAAGTGAGAAAAATTATACCGTTATTGCATATATTGAGTACTAATTATGCATATCTTGAGTACTAATTATGCATATATTGAGAACTTTTTATGCATGTCTCATACGATTTACATGCATGCAGGTAAACGTTTAATTAAGAAAATATTTAACCGTCGTCTGATGTGCAATTAAGTTCATTGAATGTTTTGTCGCTATTCTTTTGACAAAAGAAATAAGTTCTAAGTTTTCACTGGAGTCCATTGGTCTTTAAAGGAGGATGGAATAACTTCATCATCGCTTAAATTAGCACCAGACATTTCGTCTTCCATTGATTCATCAATTATGAATAATTTCGAAGTCACGATATCTTTATCAAAGTTCACATACTAGAAAGGATGGAATTTTCGCATTTTAGATTAGGATGAAAATGATGTATAACCGAAGCTTTGCGTCGTATAAACGAATTACTTTATCATTACAATGAATACGAATGAATCGGGGCTGTGATGAAACGACGAATAAAAGAGAAACGTATAAACGGTGTCAATGAGACATTAAACAATGATAAATGAAACTCAGTTAAAAACAGTTATTTAATGCCTTTTCATGAAATGTATTGAATGAAGACCATTTTTTAAATTTTTTTTTCAACTAACATCAAAGAATTAAGTCGAAGTTACGAAGGGATGTTGAAAAAAATCTAATAGAGTCCCGGGCTGTCAGAGTTTACATGACTCATTTGGACTCTCAACCCATTATTTAAAAAACATAGATTATAGCTATAGATTACCAACTTAAGTTATAGTTTTCGTAATTCTGTGCATTATCGGCTATGGTAAGTACCTTTATTCGCAGTTTTATACATTAACATGGCCATATCTTGATTTTGCTCCATAAAACTACAGACTCACTCATTAAATTTATTAAGTCAGTTAAGTGATTCAGGAGTCGCCTTCGTCATCTGACTTAAAATAATTAGATATGATCCTAACAATTCTCGCCTAACTTCAAAATAGTATATTAATCTTATTGTGATTCATTTTATTGTGAAAATATTAATATTTCGCAAATTGGCTTTCGTCAATAGAATTGCATTAAATTAATTAATTAATACACATTAAGCAATTATTGTGGGACGAATTAAAGAGATAGAGACGATAAATTGAACGTATTGGAATTTTTGTTTTAATCAGCAAATATCTGTATCACGCATTAATTTCTATTGATGGCAAGTTTTATGTTTTTTTCCATCGGCACAAAGAAAACGTAAAATATTATGCAATTTTTCAAAGCAAAATGAAGACCATCGTTGAATGTAAAACAGCGAGTAGGCAGAAGAGAAGGTTACAGCACCCAGGAGTTTCGATTCCAAAATGAACCACTTGTTCACCGAACAGGTGATAGCGGTTACCGAAACCATCTCACTCACGTCGTGAGCCGAGATTCATTCTGCGGAAAGACTTTTCTTTTTTTCATTGACTCCTAACTGATGAAGACTAATGTGTCTGTAAAAATTACAGAGCACTCTAATCGCCGTACCAAATAATTCCCCAATTCATTAGTTTATTTATAGTCTCAGCGTGACAACGAAATTCGCTAAATGCGCGGATTGGATCTGATAAAGTGAAGCTCAGCGGTTAATACCGAAGTCGTGCTTCGGGTGGTCTGAACCAACTGAGTGACTGGATGCATGTACTTCGCCATTTGATACAACGTCATTATTCACTTTAATATCCTGAAACGAACCTGGGTGGGCCCAGCGATTAACCCTACGGTCTCTGTTGATGAGTGCTCACTTTTCTTGCAACCAAAAGAAAAAAGCAGGAAGAAAGATGTTTTCAATTAAAGGTTCAAATACGAAGCGGAGGATTTCGATAGCTGCTCTGGGAGACCGGAATAAATTACTTTCTTTGTTGGGATGCGATAACAGTTTGCCAGCCTCCAAATTAAAACACCGCTCATCAGAAGGAACTGATGAAAAAATTATAATGAAACTAACCAACATGTTCAGTTTCTTATCTGTAAGGTTATTTAATTGGCCACAAAAAATTAATTAATGTTAGCCGAATGGAAATCCAACCATGAAGGTTATGCAATTAACCATGAAATTTATTTTGAATTTTGTGCAATATGCATAATTTTTGAATTCTGAAAAATTATGTGGCTGAATTTTGTAAATTTCTACGTTCTTTCTCAATGAATCTTTCTTTCGATTTCTTTCCCTTATTCTGAACTAATATGGTTTGAAAACCTGTCGGGAAGGTCTCGGTTGCAATAATAAGGAATACAGGGTTGAAAGTCGAGTCCACTGAATATTCATGATGTATGTAGGCGTAGTGCACGTTAAATTTGCCACCGAGAGTCAAACGTCTCCACATTAGTGTGGAGTGGAAGTTCGGTGAATAGAGTGTTGGCTCAAGTGCAGCCCTCGTTATATGATGACTGTTTAACATTGCGAAGTATGTCCGGAAATAGTCTTTGTGCAGTTTCAAATGAAGACGTTAAATTAAACTAAACTATGGATTAATATTGCACCAGCAAATGTAGAAAAAGATTATTTATTAGTAAATTAGAACTAAAGACTTTTAACTTAGATCTCTATAGCAGGAATTTGTATTATTACCTCTATGGTACGAAATAAAGTTCCAAAAGTAAAAGGAATGCTAATAGAAGGTGTAAAGCAGAAGAAAAATATCTATCCCTCAGAAATTCATTTTTTCCCTCTTTACCCCTCGTGCAAGTAAGGCAGAGCGTGAACAAGTTTTATTGTGTAATCTGTTTTCCAGCTACAGTTTCTTTGTTTGATAGGCTAACGTCAATTTTCTAATTCGTCTTGCAATATATAGATAAAGCAAGCATATATATATATATATATATATATATATAACGAATTCGTTGTTGTAGACGTGAAATGATAAACAGGCCGAGTTGAATTCTAATTTTCCTTTATTATAAAAATATTTTGGAGAGTGACGGGCATACCAACATCTTAGTCGAAGTTTTCAGTAAAAGTGTACAGAAAAATCCCCGATTCTCTCAGATAAGGGAATAACAATATAACACGTGATCAAGGTGAAGGGAATATTGGGTATTTTTAATAAATTACGTAAGCGTCTCAGGGAAAAAGTCTGGTGCCAAGGAGACGCCGTTATGATTTTCTGTCGGCACGTGAAAGCTATCAATTATTCTTTTAGTAATGAATGTGCCAAAATGAGAGATTTAATATACTTCCAGGGCGGGAAAAGAACGAAACTGGGGTTTTAGAAAAGTAATTTTGGAATACATTAAGATTTTAAAATATATAATATTAGAATTTGAGATAAAATTAAGTTGAGATTATTACATATATATATATAGATAAAATAGCAAATTATAGATAAACACAATTATGCAAATATACACCAATAAAAATGAACAGTATAGCAGTGCAAAATATGCAAGAATAGGTCGAAACACAGTGGCATACAATATTCGAGTAAATATTCATTGTATGTTATCTAAAGACACCTCGTGAAGATATTTACATATGTATTAACCATTAATAAAACAGACTGAATTAAAAACTCAAGATTTAAGAATAACCTTCTTAAAAGTAGTGGTACGTTTTCCAGCTAAGAAATCTGGTCTAATAATAATAGAAAGGATACGAGAAGCTTCATTCGAGTTGTTCAAAATAACTTCTCTAATATTGATTTACATGTCGTTAAAATACCGGGAAATTAAAATGAAATATATTTTAGAAATTCATATAATTCTTAAATAAGAAAGCTCTTTTATGATTATAAACTACATTAAGTAAGAACTTGCACCAATAAATAATCAAAAATCGATTAAATGATAGTAATCGATTAAGTCGGGCCAAATGATTTGAGGCAATGAAATAACTTGGGTCGATTGTTATCTATTCAACACTCCGGCTAGGTGTCAAAGTAGTGACAGGGCTGCTAAACATCTACAGATGTTAATCCCTTTTTCAATTGAGCTCACGGGTGGATCATAAAGTCGGGGATTACATCCCCCTTGCCCGTGGGGAGGCTGCACAATGGGGCAACATCCACTCGACAGAAGGCCTGGGTTGTTATGCGGCCAACCTTACAACAACGCTGGGCCCATTGTGTTCTGGAGATCCCGATGACAAGGGGCAAAGGGTCCACTTTCCAAACTTGTTTGGGGGATCGCATTTAAAAATCAGAGGTAGAATTTCAGTTTTGAAGGGACCACTCAATGTTGCCCCTATCTTTTTGAAATATTTTTTCCCCCGATCTTGCTTAAATATAAAACAAATTTTTCAGAATCAGTTTTCCTGTTCGCCCTTAAACTTAACCAGGGGACGTAATATTAAAGAAGAAAAATACATGAGTTTTCATGCAAAGACATCTGTCAAGTTTGCCATCAATATGCGATCTCTTCCCTTTCTTCTTTTAATATTTAGACAGGAAATAAGAGCTATTTTATAATCCCCTTTCAGTATTTCATAAATCTAGATTTTTTTTATTCAACATTGCAGTATGATATAATAAAGTATCTTAGAATATATATGAATATATCATCTAGGGAAAAAAAAACACTACTCTCCTCACAAGGAAAATTCAGAATAAAAATTTGCTACAAATAACTAAAGAAATTGAAAGAAAGCAAATATTTCTTAATTCAATAAAATATATAAGATACTGTAATTTCTAGTTGCATTTATTATTATTATTATTATTTTATGTAGAATCAGGAAGAAAATAAATAAATAAGGCGAACCTTGAAATAAATTTTTGAAATATCCGAATCTACACTAATAAGTTTCTTCAGCAATGTTTCTTTTGGATGCATAAATAATAAGAAATAAAGATATTTCAGAAATTACCAATGCAATTTTTATCAATGGTTGCTCGGTTAAGAAGACTTTTAATCATTTACCAAGTTGAGCCTCTATTTCATTTTTGTGTAACAGTCCTTCAATGCTCTGCTACAACCTTAAGCTGACAACAGAAATCATTAAATCATTGAAAGTCGACGGTCGTTTATTCGATATTAAAGAGGTAATGAAAGATTTATTACATAGTCAGAATTTCTTGTTATCTTGCAGATACAATTTCTCACGTGCTTTATTTTTTACGTTTGTCATATCTTTCAATCACTCGCTTGTTTTAACAGACGATTGCATGTCTTTCCTTGAATTACAGTAGCCAGCCAATTATGCACGAGATATCGGTAGGCAACTCAACAAAAGGTTTGAGCCGTTGAAACAGTTCTGTTGAATGCAAGTTTTAGTCTTGAGTTTCGTTAGCAAATCGTAACATAGCAAATTCTCTCCCCACCCCCTCTTTTAAACACATTTATTGAACTTGACTTGTTTCACGGTTGTAAAGATGGAATTTTGTAATCGATTTTATACTAACTTCCTGATGTGCTAGAGCTTCTAAACTTTGTTCACTTGTGTGTTCTCGATGACAACGTACTATTTTAATATTTTCATAGCATAATTATAAGTTAATCGATTAATTGAATTAAATTTTGAAAAATGAGACACTTAGTGCTACTTAATAGGGAATTTAAGAAAAATTTATTTTAAGATTCCTCAATATTTATTATAATGAATAATAAATTAAAGACTAAAACGTAGACAATAGTTAAAATAAAAAAAAAATTCTACACTTTCTACATTTTTCTACAAAAAAGTTTCTTTCTTTTTACTACTCTTGTAAAATTACGTTTTTAAAAACTGTTTATGTTAAATTTATTTTCGTCTTTCTGAGTTATCGGATACTTAGGGTTAGAATAGACTAAACGCTAACTGTTTTTTGTAACTGTCGGAATCATGCTTTGCTATGATTAATCGCGATCAGTCTGTTCGTAAGATTCCATGGTTTATATCACTTTATTTAGCTTCCGTTTGGCTTGGTTAGAATCAAGTTGCTATTTTATACTCTTGATCAATTTGGATGTCAGTGATCAGTTTTCGCAACCTGCTTAACAATTCAAATATGTTCGGAATTCCAAGAAATCTCAATCAACAAGTTTTATTCAATGGATAAGGGTTCTTGAACAGAATTTGAACGCATCATGTACATTTAGAATAAAATTTTTGTTTCAGGAAGTTTATAATAGCATAACGGCCTTTAAATCTGTCATTGTTTTTAAAGATCTTTATTTGAAGAAATTAAATCTGATTTTTATTATTGAAAAGAAGTATAAAACGGAAAACTTGTTATGATGCACTTGTATAAAATGCATACCTTCTTTCACTCACATGAATTCAAAAAATAAAGGTGTCGAATAAAAGTTTTTTTTCTTTTTGGTAAGCATTTTGTACGTACAATTTATTACAAATGAACTGCAAGGACAGACTTAATTAACGTCAAGCAAAATTTTACAATAAGCGATTTCGTATTAACGAGACTCATCGGTTTTGAAACTGTATGATATCAAATACTGACAAAGGCAGAATAATACTGAATAGTAAAGATAAATGACATGTAGTGGCATCCGGTGCAGTCCAGTTTGGTTGATATTTACATCCACTGTTTGTATAGAGCAATTTAATCAAAATCGTAATGAATGAAACTTTGTGGAAGTAATTCATAAAACAAATTTTGTGAACACTTGTGTTGGTACCTATCATATTTTTTTTATTAAAAATTCTTAAAATTTATGCTACTGTTATCAAATCTTTCTAGTCAATGTTGACAACGAAGAGGCATTTAGAATACGCTGTGAAATAGAGATGATATTTTCATCATTTTTAACATCCATACACGCCATCTAAGCAGAGTCATTGCTTAGATGGCAGAGAGTCAAATTATTACCTTTAGTGTATGTGGTGTAACAATAGTAAGCTGGTGTGCTAATGTGGCATTGTGATCTTTTGAACAACACACAAGTTCATAATTGTCAACAAGCTAACATTTGATATCGTGACTGAAACCAAAAACCCATACTTCAAGCGTTTCTCCTAACAAAAGTCTCTCTTTTTTTTTTGTTCGACAGATGACCTTTTCGTGTTTCGAATAATAATTAGTATTAGAGTATGTGAGTGAATTCGATTTCAAACCATTAAATATAATAAATAACACGTCCTATGTAACCGATTGAAATTACAACTTCATGAACATTTTTCAGAGTGTACTTTCTGTATTGGTACGAAGTGAAATATCGCTTTTACGACATTTTTCTTCATTCTTTCCCCTTGAAGCAATGCAGTGACTTTCTATGTTGATATTTAATATCACTGTTTTTGACAATCTCTTTCGTCATCCTAAATGAATGACGATGTCGAAACAGTGTTATCGATGAGTTTTCATGAACTCTTTCTCATCGTGTTTAATATCCCCCCCCCCTCTCAAGACATAATCGCCAATTCAATTTTTCTTGTTCTGTCCGTTAAGAAAGGAAAAAAAGACGACTTTTAACTCTTCCGGGCACGAATTCAAGCAGCTCTCCTTGTACTGCCATCTTCAGCTTTTAAAGGGTTTTGCAATATTGTAAAAAGAAACGTAAATAATTTTAACATAGTGTTTTTTGAAAATATATTGATCTCGGCCATACCACTTGCAACTTGATGGGTGACGGTTCCCGATTCTATGATTTACTACGATATTCATGTGTTTCAACATATATTAATGAAACTGCTAATGAAGCAATTATCAGGATAGGGATGACTTGTGGATGAATAAGCATGTTTTACTTGAATTGTTTTATAAAAAATTTGAAATAATTTACCGTTAACGCTTTTTCCTAAAAAACCGCATCCCTTACACTTTCGAGTGTGCAGTTATATCATGAGTCACTTGAAGTATAAATTAATCCTAGTTTTGTTAAATTATTTCAGCCTTAAACTTTCTCACGAAATTTATAGCAAAGAAAACTTATCGGTGTATTTTCGAACAACGTTAAATGACGAAGTGTTTCCGCTCTAAAATTGAAGACTATCGTCTCGGACACATAATATCTTATACAATTATGAATCAGTATGCATATAACAAGTGTCAAGAAAAAAGGTATTGAAATCACATAACTATTCATAAATCTTAGCTTTCTAAAAGGTAAGTTTAAACTTGAAAAGTATTGAAAAACATGTAGTAGAAGAAAAACGCGTTCGATGGTCTAAGCAGGTGGTGTGTGCGCGCCTCCAACGCTTTAATTAACTTAAAATGTATATAATAAATAACATATTTCGCTTTATTTTTTTCCAAAACAGTAACAATATATTTATAGTTTATGCTAACAAAATATATTTTTAATAAGTTAAGTATGTTTAAAAAAAGCATAAACTTTTTAGTTTAGAGAGTTTCTGAATATCCAATGAGTTCTTTATCAAATATTTAAATAGAATTTCAACAATTTTTATTTTGTTTGTCAAGGCTTTTAGAATGCCTATATTTACGCTTCGAGTGATGCTTTTCACAAACTTTATTCCTGTTTCTGGAGCAGACATAATGTAACGACCACTCCTGAAGGGGATGCGACATGAAAAAATAAATTTAATAAAAACAGTTTTTAAAATACACGCAGAGAATTTATTAGAGTACTAGAAAGTAGATTTTTTTATTATAATTATTTCCCGCTTTTTAACTTTTAATTTTTAATTCTTATAACAAATACTATTGAATCTTTAAATCATTTTTTTCTGAAATTGGTTACCAGATGAGGCCACTCGCATGAAATCAAAATTTAATTAAATGAATCAATAAACTATTAAAATATTAATATAGCATATTGTCATCCAGAATACATAAGTGTACAAAATTTCAAACCTCTCACATATCAAGAAGCGAATGAAAAATCGATTTCGTAATTCCATTCTTACAAACATGAAACAAGTAAGATTAAATAGAAGTATATAATAATTTATTTGCTAACTGACAACTTCCTTTTTCTTTTGTAGGAAATAATTAAATTATAAAGGATGTCAATTACGCTATCATAATTTCGCTTTATTCATAAGTAAACAAGTGTAATATTTATTTTATTTTGTGTCATGAAAAACTATGGTATCTTGTTAAGGAAGCTTCATTATCCATACTTTTAGCAGTTTTAAAGGCAAAACAGAATATTTGAAACTAGCGGACGTTCAACTAACCGATTTTTGCTTATACTTAATTATTTTCATTTAATTATCCAAAAACTGAACAGCAAACGTCTAATTTTAGCCCTTAAATGCCCAGTATTGCCTTTAAGCAGCATACCCAATTCTGTCTTCAGATAGAAGCCTGAGTGCTGATAAAAAATAAAAATAAATTAATGTTTATCACTTGAGGCTGCATCTTTTTAACTTTGTTGGTACGTTTGAGAATACCATATTTTATTCTGCAATGTTGGAGGAAATTCTTTATACGTATTAATATTTGTTAAAATTCATCCGTGTTTGACATTATAGAATATTATCAAAGAAATTTTTTACTGAAGTAAAGCTCAGTGTTGTCTGTTGGTAACAAACTGCTTTTGAGCCACAGACCATACTTAAAACAAAACAGGATTTTTTTAAAGTATTTTCACCATGTTTTATTCAAGAAATGAAAGTCAGGAAACATTGCAAAATCATTTTTTTAAAAAAATTGGGCTTTTGAGAGTTAAAGTTTTGCATTTCAATTAGAAGGGCAGAGCTTTTTTGTTCTCCTTTGCGGTTCCATTGCGTGAAACAAAATTCCTACCATTCCTCCATGCTCAGAGATACAGAAGACGATCGAAGATTCTGCCACAGTAAACTTACCTCTGAAGAAAAGCGGTGATGTATTTGTTGTAGTAAGGAAGGTAGAACCCTGTGTTTTTGTTTATTGATTTTTCAGTCCTTTTTCTAACTCATTTCAGAGCAAGCAGCATGAATATTCTATTGCTATCGAGCTGGTACAGAGGAGAAATTTTATCATGGAAGAAAGACTTCTTGTTATATCGTGTTTACTGCACGCAAAAAGAGGGCTAAATATCTTAAGAATAATATGAGAATAAGCAAATGGCCTCTCTCTACAATACTTATTTTCCTTTCATTTGTCTTTATACGGAGGAAGGGAGAGTGGAATAAAATTTATAAAACCTTTTGTGTTGAAAGAATCAAGTTCCTTCTGGTTGTTTGTAAATATAAAGTTTGCATCCACATTACAACGGCAATTTCATTTAAAAACAGATATTCAACTGAATAGCGAATATTGCTCTAGAGGGAAAAAATGATTGGGACTTTTCGAACTTTGCGTAATTTTTGTTTTGTAGTCTGAGCTTTTCAGCTGAGCTGTAGAATCTCTCCTCACAGCAAATATATATATTTATGTATTTAATTTTTTTTAAGTTAATGCAAAAATTAGTATAAGAATAGAAAGGAAATATTTACAGCACAAGGAAGATGTATCGGTAAAATTGTCTTGACAATAACTATTTAAGTATTTTCAGATGTTTGCTTTTATTACAATAAGAATTAAAATTTAGTAAAGAAACAAAAATTTTGTATGGATAACAAATTCAAAGGAAAGTTTTCAGAATTAACCAGGGAAGTTATTAACTATTTTTTAATTTCCGAGAGAATTTTAAACTTAATTATATCCTTTCTTTTAAATAACAATTTTTTTCTATATTTAAATAAAAATAGAGCTTCTTAGACGACCGATATTTCATTTCTGTTTGCTTATGTTGAATTCAGAATAAACTAATCCTTGAAAAATCGACAAATATTTGAATTTGATCAAACACGTGTTATTCCATAAAAAAAATGAATTTGGAGGGGGCGGGGGACTCAGAAAATATCTTCGTGTTGCCTAATATTGCTGTTATGTGTAATATGCATAGAATCCCAGACTTTTTCTAAATAAGTGATACACTGAATAGTTATCAACTTCAAAAACTTTCATGGGCTAACGCTATAAATATGAAATCTGCTCAACAAAGCATCGTTTCTCAAATAAAAATTTATCGTTCTAATAATTTTTCCATTGTAACTTTTCTAAGAATATTTTCTAATGATACAGCGTAATGAATTGGTCAACAAATAATGATGGTTTAAATTAACTTCTCTATACATCATAGATTAGAAGTGTACAGAAACAGCAGTATAGACATACAGAAAGAGAACATAACGCAGTTATTTCCATAGTTAATGCGCTTGAACCAAATGCATGGGGAACTCAGAAATAAGTTAACAAGCATTAACTCAACGATCATTCTTATGCTATAAATATTTTAATTTTGTTTCTCATACTGAAATTAATACTAAATTTTGTTTAAAATCGTAAATAAATATTTGTTTCTATTCGAAATTGGTAATCTTTTGGATGAAAAATTGAAGTTGGAAAACAGGAAAGTTTCAAGAAGTGGCATTCAAATTTGGTCACTAATCGCTATTTAAGAAAGGAAAATATTAAACTTTTTTAATGCGGATCGTTTCGACTAATATACTCTCCGTATATTTTTGATATTGTTTTAAGATTACGAATTGAAGATTTTGAAGAAAATTAGAAGCCTTTTAGATTAAAAAACTCACATGCTTATTTCACAAGGCTAGTTTAAACTGAAATCTCACTTTTTTTCTCTCTCTACGACAGTAAATATTTTCGTTTTCTTACTTTTTCATTATGCAAATAAATTTACTAACATTTTTTACAGGAAGAAGAAACTCCAAAAGGACAGAAAAGCGTCTTTAGTTCAAGAAACTTCCTACTTCAAGAAAAGATAATATCGCTAAAACTAAAGAATTGTTTTGAAAAATGATAGATTGTCACATCTAAAATTTACATTCGAGGCATCAACTTAAAGCAAAAAGAACCCCTAAATGACTATGAACGATTGAAGATAAACAAGAATGTCTGAACATAAAGGATGACTAAATCAAGTTCCCAGTTTTCTTCGCCAACATCCATTATTTCTGAAACAAAAGACAATCTGACCGACAAAAAATGCACCTGTCGACTTTTCTGATCAAAGATATCTTTTAAGCTTCCTGCACCGAGGGATTTTCTTTTCTTTATCCTAGTCAGGAATACTACAGAGCAGTTAAATTCATTCTGTTATTTATTGGCGAGTTGATATATTATACGTAGTTTCCATAGTGCAGCTTATCCTGTCAGGGTAAAAAGACAAAAAGAAAGAATTTAAAAATTGTTATAAAAAGACACCTTTGTTCTTTGTAAATCAAACTTTTGGGATCTCACACACAAAAGTTTCGCGTGACTTCTTGTAAACAGCAATTTTCAGGTTCTTATTGAATGCATAAAATATTTTATATGCGTGAAAACCAATTTTTTAAATCTAAATCATTATTTTTTTAAAAAAAAATATTACTTTTTCGTTGAATAAAACAGAAAAAAAATTATTCTCGATCCTATAACAAAAATGATTTTTTTAAAATAAATTTTTTCTCTATTTTCTTTGTCTAAGCTTATTACTTTTTTTTCCTAAAAACTATTTTTCTAGATTAAAAAAAATGTTTTATTTTCTATTGGACATTTTATGTGTTTCAAAAACGATAGAATAGATCAAATATAAGGCTTTGTATTTCACTGTTTAACATATTCATAAAATATTGAATAGGTCTTTGTCTAGATGAAGTTTTGTTTACAGAAAACCTGAAGTTTTATCTTTATTTGAAGTTTATTTTTACAGATTACAAAAGTTCAGAGTATCGTTTCCTTTTTTTCTTACACAACTTAAAAGATTTTCAGAATCTATTTTCCTTTCGGTCTTATAAATACCCATTCAGTTTCATTACAATATGATGTGTATTGTCCAATAATTTTATGCATTACGCTGGACAGTAACTGGAAATTGATTAAAATATACGGTGTTATCAACTGTTCCATATCGTTTAAAATTTTCGTTTGGTCAGTTATAAACTCATTTTTGACATGCTCCAAATAAATATTTCGAAAAACAGTTATATTTTCGCTTTGCAAAACAATAAAGAAATTTACACCTGAATTTTTATAAAACATTTTCGCACAATAATTTGGTGTACAAACTTGTAGGATAAATTTTTAATAGTATTGTGAATATTAAATGTTGCAAGGAAGTACTTCGTAAGCTTGTCATTATTATTTAGAGTCTTGTGTTGTTTTGCTTTTGAAAACAGAAAGAAAGCTTAAAGATAATTTCCTGCTATTTTTTCCTATTTAAATATCGTGAAAATTTAATTTAAATCGCATATTATTTTAACCTAGTTTTAATAAGAGACATTTTATCAATTATGTTAATCAAGTCATTTTTAAACATGCTTTTAGATCAAGTCGAGCTCTTCTGAGGACCAGTTTTTTGCTGAATCATTAAGAAAATCTTCTTTCTCTCCGTGCGGGGCAATACGCAACGATAGGGCACTTCAGACATGATATATTATATTTTATTTTCTTAGTTTTAGTTTAGATCAAAATACATAATATTCTTAACTTTTAGATTGATTTATATTTTGAATACGATTATAAAAGAAGCCTTGCAACATAACATTAGTAAATACCATCAAAAATATCTGATGACTGCTGTTTACGAAATGTTTTATTAACTTTTCTTTACGATGATAAACGTCATTTTCTAGAAAATATAAAGAGGCCGCGGCTGCCTAGTGATAAGGTCCCGGCCTAGGAGCCGAAGGGCTCCAGGCTCAAAACGCTATTCCTTTGAAGATCCGCCGTGTAAGGGCTCCCACTGCACTCTAAATCAAACTTATTTTCCAAGCGTCCTCCCGCTGGTGTAGTGCTGAAGCTTGCAGAGGGGATACCAGCTCAGGTGTCGTCCTCGTCATCCGACCGTGGCTCAAAATTACGAGGTCCTTCCCAAAACAGTCCTTGAGTTGCTTCAAAACGGGACGTTAATGTAACTAAACAAAACTAAACTAGAAAATATAAGAAATATTCCTTCATAAAAATCACCTATAGTGGATTTCAATTTTAAAAAAACTGAAAAAGAAATAATGGCACATAAAAAAATCCCAAAGCTGAAACTGAGTTTTAAAATAATACTGTTCGATAAATAGTATGAAAACGAAAGCTAAAACGAAAAATTAATAAAGTATATGAAGTGCTTACATTCACATTTATCTAATGAAATACTCTACTATATTAGCATTTGTTTCATACATCCAAACGGAATTTTTTCCGAAGTTCATGTTATATAGTCTGTATTGGTATGATACATTACAAAAGCTCTAAAATTTAAACAATATGTTAGGAAATTGCAAATGCAATTTTAAATTTAGAGATTCTTCTTCTGACAGAAGATAGATATACCTCTAATCTTGTGACGGAATTCGGTAGAAGTCTTATCATCCTGACAGCTTTTGCACATGTATCCTTTACCATTTGCATTTTTCTGAGAAAATGTTTATGTCATATTTGAAGCAAACCCTTTTCGCAATTCATATCACTCTTAATTCACTTTCATTAAAATTGTTGCAGTAAAATAAACTCATTATTTAAAATAAACAGCCTTTTTTCAAAATGTTGATTATCAAGACCCCTCTAGTAAAAAGCTTAAGTATAAAGACTTATTTAGAAAATCTCATCAAAATAGTATTTCCATGGCAATTTAAACTAATTTGTCCAAATTATTGATTGCATAGAAAAAAATCGCTTTGTGTTGGAGTAGTATCCAGAAATGTTTTAGCTATAAATAGCAAGCAAATTGGCTTTTAAAATTCATGTTTAAATTTTAAATTTATGCTTATCGAATTAAAAAGCATCCACATTTCTCTTTTTGAAAGATGAGGGAACAGAGGCGGGCTAGTGACATGGTTCTAGCTTCAAACTGTGGTTTCAATTTTTTAAAAAAAATGAATTTCTTAATGAATCGATGAAATAGCCAAACATGTGCTGGGAAAAGATAAAAATGACGATGAGGAGGAAAATGGAGAAAAATTATATGGAAAAAAATATCTAATGGTTGACATTTAACCTGATAGTGTTTCCCTGTATGAACATAATAATGCAGAGAATCATACACAATAATGACAATTTTATGACAAAATTGACACTCGAAGTTTATTTATCGCACTAGAAATTTATGGCCAATTTTTCTTATCATAATATTTACTAAAATTTTTAAATTCTTTTACTTAAATTTCACTTTATGAACCATAAAATTTTTTGTGCGTTTTTATAATTTCAACAAGCTGTCAGTCATTTGAATATTCTTTATTTTATTTTGGTATAATACATCAAGAAATATAAACAACGAGCTTCAATTATTGCAAGTTCTTTTGATAGAGTCACAAAATATTTGAAAGTAATCTCTCGAATTACCTATTATTAAATTATCTGGCAGAAGTTTAATAATTTTTTCAATATCATTTCTTTATTAAGGTTAAGCGATGTTCCCATGTCATTAAATAAGATATGTTTGATTACAATAAGATCTAGACGCTAACCAATATTATCTACCTGTTTCTTTATTATCATTAATTATTTTACAGTCGTCTTATCTATTATAACGACTGAAGTATTTCTTCAAGTAGAATACAACACTGAATTCATTAGGATCCTGATTATTTCAATAATATTTGGAACGCCCTGATCACAAAAAAATTATTTGAAATAAGGAACATTTTTGAAATCTGATATTGCTTCAGTGGCTTCATATTTACAAACTGCCATCAAACCTTCCAAACTAAATAATATTTTCAGAGCTTTATTACTATGCTATTGTTCAAAACTTTTAAAACTCTGCTCATTTACAAGCGAAAAAAAATAGCAAACTTTTCGGATCGTGATAAAAAACGGCAGGGGGGGGGTGTTAAGATTTAGAATTCGTGCTTTAAAGAAAAATTTTTAAATCTTCCCTGCGACTCATTTTTTCTCTTAATTATTGTCATAGATTTTAGCATTTTTTTTATTTTTAGTATAAGTTTTACAAACCCAACAGTTTACCTTGTATTGCCATCCTGAGCTTTCAATCAGTTTTGCAATAATGTTAAAGGAAACCTAAAGAATTTTAGCGTGCTGTTTTTGGAAATATATTGATCTTGGCCATACCACTTCCAACTTGATGGATGACTGTTCCCGATTCCATTCTTTTTTTATGTTATTCGTGCTTTTTCAGTATATGCAGAATGAAACTGCTAATGTAGCAATTATTAAAATAAGGATGACAGGTGAATAACCATGCACATTTTGCTACATTTGGAATGTTTTAAGAACTTTAGAAAACTTGAATTAGCAAGAACTTTTCGGGTCATTATAAAGAAATAATAGTTTTAGCTTAAGCTTTAGAATTCAAACTTCAAGGGAAATTTTTTGAATCTCCTTGCAACCCAATTTTTCTCTTAATTCCTGTCATAATTTTTACTATCGTTTAGCACTTTTTGTATAGGTGCTACCACGCCATATTACAGTGGGCACGAGAGATGCAAGTCGAATGTTAAGCTTTCTAAACTAAGGTTAAGATTTTATTTTCTTGTATAAATCCCCTTTCTGAGCCATACTTCCCCTCAATTCTTGGCAACGGCTTGAGAAATGTTTTTGCCACCCCATGGCACGAATGCTGCCAGCCGAATGCAAAATTCGATGAAGTCGTTGCCAAAGGCGCGAGGGCCGCATTGATGCTGCGCGTGCGCGGGGGATGAAAGGATGCGGATGATGCAGCAGAGGCAGGTGCTTGGGGAGGAGGAGAAAAAGGGCGGATCCCGATTCTCGAAAATCACAGGGATTTATTGTAAGAGGCGCCCTCGCATCACGTATCTGTTTAAGTTGATGAGAGTCGCGATCGATGGCAAACCAAACAGGAAGGAGTTTGAAGCGATTGAGAGTAATTGCTTCTGTGCACGAACAGCTAACAAGGAAATGAAGGGAGGGAGCTGCCTAATATGGAAGCACTAAAGTTTCCGGCACGTAATTTGTTTATTCCCGACAATGTCGACCCTTGTTACGTGGAATATTTAAACGCTGCGGTCAGATAGGTTACGAGCCTCGTTTCACCAGGGATGCTGCTTTATACTTTTTAACCAGTGACATGTATTGCTTATTCATAATTGCCATCGATTAGAGAGATTTTTCTTATGTGCATATTAGTATGAGACCATTCTGAAATTTCCGAGAACAGCTTTTCAGCTCAGGAAACCCTTTTTTTATCGATTGTTCAGAGTGCATGGACTTTAACACGTATTATATGCATGCAATAAAATATGAGTTCATTTAAGTAAAATGCCGAGTCTGTAACAAACTTCCTTCATTTTTTTTCCCCTTTCTTCCGATCAATACTTCTTTTATATGTCTACTCACTGCTCGGGATAAATTCAAGTTAATTCTTTATTTATTTTGTTAATTTTATTAATCCTGTTATTACAAATAAATTTCCAGATTTGGCTACATATTGTTTTAGCATTATTTGCTTTCTTACGCTCTGTCAGAGCCTGTACTGCCTGGTCGAAAATATAATGGAAAATAAACTTCTGTGTCGCTATTTTAAGGTCCTTTAGATAATTATTTTTATAAATATATTTAGAAATATTTCATAATTCCTTCCCTTACTTACTTAAATATCATTAAGAGTAATTACTTTTGAAAGATGAAAATAACACAGTTGACCTAGAAATGGACATCAGTACGACATATGGAAATTTCGTGTCATTGCTGTTCACCGTTTTGGAGAAATTCTTGTGGCAGACAAACAGACATATGCATTTTCAGTTTTACAGTATAGATTCGGTATAGCAATGTTGCTGTATTGGGTACAGGCATAAATATGTCTGAAGAAGGGAGATGTGTCCACTTAGTTGGTAAGATGTTTAACGCGCTACTACTCCAGAGGGCCTGGGTTCAATTCCCGAATGAGGCTTTGATGTTGCGCGTAAAAAAAATGTCGAACTTGCGCCGTCTGGTGTCTCTTCCTAAAGAGAAGTTTTACCTTCTTGACCACGCGGCTGAGTCCGTTATAAACACTTTTTGACTATCTGTGCTTGACTATGTCGGCGCCATTAGGGCACACAATGCCAACAAAGCAAACGTTCGATGAATATTATGTTATCATTATATGGCTCATACCCTACGTCTCTGAATTATATTGCTCAGATGGAAGATGCAAAATTTTACAGTTTTCCAGGTAATACATATTTATAGTATGTTATAGTTATATATTCCGCTTCCACTAGAAATTCTTTTACTTTGTCTTTTTGCACATGAATAAACTTTTCATTCATAGATGATATGATCCAATAACATGAAATTTACGCTTCTTTGGAGTGAATGATTACATTACCTTTTCACACTATATTTACGAAAACGAGCATGTATTTGAGAATAGAAAACTGGAATGAATTTCATGGTCTACGAAAGCATCCTGAAATAAAAGGGACTGTTCTCTCTTCCACTTTCTCGTATAATTCCACAATATGGCAAGCTTTATGTTTAGCTTCGCCGTGTAGTGAAGTGAATCGGGTATACATTTTTGAGCAGTACCTTTTACCCTTGATTTATTTGGTTCAAAATTTGATGCAGATCTATAATTTCGAATAAAAGACTACATAACAAGTTTCATTCGTCCAACTCGTTGCAGTTTTGAATTATCATGCTCGCATACACACGGACAGACAGATAGTCTACCTGCTGAAGCATTTGGACTAAAATCTGATACATATCTAAAAATTTGTTGTTAGGACTGAAGTTCACCCATCTATATCTTTCCGCTTTTGAGTTATTTTGCTCACATACATGCTGACAGACAGATGGGCATTATTCCAAAAGCTGTTTTGTTGGACTCAGAGAGATCAAAAGCGGGGAGATTCATCAAAGTTTCGAAATCAGATTATTTGACAATTACAATACTTTCTCTCTGTATACTTAGTACATAAAAAGTGAAAATAAATACACGTTGTTCTATATTCTCACATATGAA